>QVOB01000315.1:0-28235 GCA_014839585.1 Pseudomyrmex concolor | reverse complement strand
TTAAAACATATAATGCATTCACTAAAGTATTTTATTTAATTATTACGGTAACATAATGTATTTGTTATTGAATGAACATAATATATATAATAAATGGAAATAATTAATATAAATAATAAATAAATAAAAATAGTTAACAAACTTGTGTAACTGTGAATAAATCGTGTTAAAAGAAACCGCGTAACTTTAAAATCGTGTAAAAAAAGACCGTGTAAAAGGAATCTTAGGTGTAATGTATGAAATATTTATCCAAATAGTTTGTTCATAGATAATTGGTGTTAATAAATATAAATATTAAAAACACAGTTTTATAAGTTGATCAAGATAAATAATAAGATCATTATACCATGACGTGAAAATAATCGTGCATAGAAAATCTGAGCTATCTCTTTCTTTCTCTTGTTCTACCTGACTAAATCGCGATCATTCAAGATAATTACATTATTACAGACGAGATTATTTAGCTCTCTATTTCTTAAAAAAGATAAATTATAAGTTGCTTAATTTTTTTGTATTCTGCTTTGTATTCTCTTTACATTGCGTACCAACAACTGTCGATTCGCGGAGCTTTGAGTGGCATTTTACTTTACGTCTGCTCGGCAACAGAACAGAAGCTTTGTGTGTTTGCAAAGTTAACGTGCTAGATGTTGTATGAAATAATTTGCAGTGCAACTGACAAGTACAGCTCTCCTCGCAAAGATGAAAATCGAGCAACTCGGACTTCTTCTGTGGAAAAATTACATCATTCGAAAACGACAACTGGTAAGTAGTTTCGACGCAAAATTATTTTTCAATTTGTTTATGCATCTTTAATTCCACATTATTCAGAAACAAACACTAAAATAAATTTTATCAAGATAAAATAGACTAATATAGCCGTAATCCATCGGTAGTAGTGGTAAAAAAAAAAAAAAAAAAAAGAAAAATCAGTAAATTGTGTGTGAGACGTTTCGATCTTTATTTTAGATCATTCTCAACCAATTATATTAGTTTATTATTATATTAGTCTATTTTATCTTGAATTTTAAGGAAGTCTGTTTTTGTCTTCAATTAAATTTTATCACTTATTCTATTTTAGAGAATATTAGCCCTGGTCTTTTTCTGGCCCATAGTGATTTTTATGATACTTTACACTGTGCGCGACAATGTCGACCTGGAATATTATCCAACATGTCAATTTCCCGCAAGGTCGATGCCGCAAGCTGGGCTTCTGCCTTTCGTGCAGAGTTACATATGTAGCGTCGGAAATCCCTGCGACCCGCTGTCGGAATACGAGAAAGTGCCGTCCTATAAAAATGCCACGTTAGTTTTTCACCATTAAATCGTCGTAATTTGACATATTCATCGCGGACTTCTTTCAAAATTGTTGATACATTTCTTTTCTCTTCTCCAAAAAATAGTTTAGGCCCCTTGGTCGTGGAGTTACAACCGATAATCAACAACAAGACCATCATTTCCGCCGTGGAAACGTTGCCGCAGAGTATTCAGTTGTTGAAGTCAATGGCGGAGATACTTACTAAGCCGGAGATCAAGGCGCTTTTCGGTATGTTTATGATGAGCACGGATGAGCGCTCAAAATTTGTCTTGAAATGGATGATCGAATGTAGGATGTACAAATATGTATTGTGATAGACAGGGGAATTCGCTTGGGCGACTTGTTCAACAATCACGAACAAATTAAAGATTTACTGAAGTCGCAAATACCTGAGGCGAGAGAAGGTTTGGTTGAGGATTTATTCGAGTCGTCCGTAAAATTAATCTATGTAAGTGGCTATACAGTTGTTCGAATGGTGTGTTAACAAGTAATTATTGTTTTGTTGCTGTATAATGGAATATAACTATAATTTTTATCGGTTTTTTGTTCGTGTAGTTAATCAAAACTTTCGGTTCATCCAACATCGACGGCGTCGTATGCTCCGCAGACAATCTGAAAAAATATTTGATTTTGCCTAAAGAAGAGGATTACGCCGAGATATCAAACGTCCTCTGTAGCATCGACTCGAAAGCAATCCCCGACATTTTGGAGAACCTTTCGAAGCATTTGGACTTCAGCGGTTTGCTGGCGATGGTCGATCGCGCGATGGCAAAATTTCGCGATTACAACTTCTTCCAGGATCTGAAGCGAGCGATAGAAACCATCCTTGATCTCAAAACGTCCAAGAAGTACATACCCGAATACTTGAAGCTCCGCGAATGGCTGCCGAAGATGATTCTGATTTTCCAGAATGTAACTTTCAAGGAAATTGATCTTGGCTTGTGAGTTATTATAATACGATTTTGTTTATTTCTTCGGCAGATTAGTTCGTAAAAAAAAAAGAAAAAAATATTTGTATAGTGAATACGATTCCTCTCTGAATAAGTTTCTTAATCCGGGTTTTTCGTAATTGTTTTTTGTAAAAAAAATAGCTCGCGTAGCCTGGAAGAATATAAGTGTAGAGTTTTAATTTCAGCATTAATAAAGCCCTCGTGGTTTTGGATCCCATATTTGCATACGAACGAGATTGGCCTGTTGCCCGTAGTGGATTCTTGAAATTAAATCGGCTTCTGAGGATGGTAAAAGAAATCGTAGATCACAACAGTCTCAATGACACGGACGATTTCTTCACCGTGATAGATCATTTGCGAGGAGCGATATCGAATTCAAATAATTACGAGAATATGACGCAGATATTGGATCTATCGTTTTTGATCTTGCAGGATGGCATCAAGCTCACTAATAAGCTGTTGGATCGTCATGAAAACGACTTTGAATTGCAAGTGTTGCCTCTTACTTAGATAATAAGTAAACTCTAGAAGAGACTTTTCATATCGCGTGCAGAAAAATAGCGCGTAATCTTTTATTTTTCAGAGCTGCTAAAGTTTTTGACGGTCTAAGAAGTTTCTTTTCCGAGAATCTGGTGAACTCAATGACGTACATTGTATCACTCATAGATAACATTGTACAAATGACGCATCACGTTGCCATTCTTCACGAGGATACTTTGAGTAGGCTGTACGAAATTTCTAAACACCATCAAAGTTTAGTTCAAAAAATGCTGATACATTTGCCTCCCACCGTATACACGACGATTATTCGATCTTTGTCTCGACTAGATTTTGCGGAGGTTTGCTATATTTTTGTTATACGAATTTTTTTTTTTTTATCAAGCTACTGTTTTTTAAAGCTAACAAATTTTGAATTGAGACTTGTGTGTTTCTTAAAATAAGTCACACTTGCTTATAATATATGATGTGATTTTTAGCGTCTGGTAACGGATATCAGTAAAACACGTCCCGAAGAAGTGCTTTGTCGAAGAGAGACGATGAACGAGATGTTCGATAATTATGTCGAGTTTAAAGAGAAAGCTGGCGAAATTAATGAATTATTCTGCAGCGATGATGGGAAAAAGTTTATCAAAGATATTTATGACAGCTTTGAGTTCGAAAAGTTCGGAACAATTGTATGTATACATATGACGCACAATTGAGTACAAAAAAAAAATAAATAACTTACGAATACTTTTTAGTTTTATAAATAAATATAAAATCATAATTTTAGGTAAGTAAAACTTTATCGACTATGGTTTCTATGGCATTAAAACAAGCAGTCAGAATTCAGAATTCAAACCTGACGTCTGTTGTAAGAAACGTTAAAAGTTTCATGTCATATTTGAACACGCGAAAAGTAAAATATTTGAACTGGACCATTTTTCCGACTAGCGACAAATGGACAAAAACTTTCCAAGAGACGCAACTTCAAGGCAGACTAGATATGTAAGTAATTATTACTACTATAAGTAATTACTTTTTTAAATTATTACATAACATACAGTTATGTAACAATAACATGTAACATTTTACAATTCCAACTTTAGCTGACGTCAAAATTGGTGAGACTCGATGTAATATAATGGGGAGACAGAAATTCTGTTTTCAAGTTTTTAAATTTACTTTTTTATCGGAGCAAAAACTTATCAAATAAAACTGGGTGTTTCTACTTGTGTTTCACTTTATGTTTTTTTTTTAGCTTGGGAATTCATTTGAGTATAGCGAAGATGCTGGGCTCCAAAAGTTTATCCTTCATGTCCGTCAAGCCAGATTTAGAGCGTATGGATATATTGGCCGAAATAATTTTGCAAGATCTACGAACCAATCCAAGCAGTTGGATCGAAGAAGTACGTCGACATGAAGCCGAGCTAATCGAATCGTTTTATCTCACCGTCACGGATAAAGAAAAGGTCGGTAATAAAGTAGGAAATTGAATTATTTTTAGCTTCTTTTTTCCCCAGAAAAGTGTGCGTAATAAAAAATTGATTATATTATTCCATAAATACGAACGTGATCTTTGTGAAATAGACATTGCGGATTCTCGAATATTCGAATTTCACAAGAACGTACTGCACGGATACGAAGCCGCCGGCTTTGTTGAATTTTCCTAAGGAATCGAACGGCACGGTCTTAAAGGAGTTGGTATGCTATCTAGCCAAATCGGTGCAAACGAATCTGGAATTGAACGTGACCAACATCGAAATCGAAGAGGCCATTTATAGACAGAGGAAATTTAATTGGACATCGTTCAATGAGAAGACAATCGAAATTTACGAATACATCGATACTTTGGTGCATCAAGAGGATCAGCAGTACGATTTGAAGAAATTAGAGAAACTGAAGCAGGACTTCGAGAACTCATGGACGATAGATTTGACAATGAAAGATATATGGGAGATCAGGTATGTAGGAAATACTTTTTGATATTTAACATTTTATTATTTGGCATTTCCTTAAAAACAAATTATAATAATCATAAAATTAATAGCTGCGATTATAGAAAATGATTACACATTTGTCAATAGCATTATATATATGTCTGCAGCGTAGGTATAATCTGCAAGATCTTTGATGTGATGGAAAGCCCATTGTTCGGAATTCAAACCAAACAAAATTGGAAAAACATTTACGGGCTCGCGTGGGCAACGTCGGTAATTTTCGACAATATCGAGAAAATCGTCGATCAGATTCAAAAGAACGATCACGTGGCGAGACTTTCCGACGTTCTACAGGAAATGCCGCAAACTGAGATATTCGTCAGCTCTTTTCTGAGGAATTTATCACCAATTATTCTTGATATAGTTGACATGATAACTTTAAAACCAGTAGCTCTCGTAAGAAAAATTTTCAAATTTATTAATCTCTTCTAAATAGCTCGATTTTTTTCTCTGTGTTCTATAAAGTACATTTTGATGAATGTTTACTATTAGATATCAGTCATCGACGATTACAAACAACGTGAAATAATGTGGCCGTGCATTATGAATGAAAGTATTGGCACCGCGCTAGAATTAAGAAACGGAAGTCGCGAAGTCGTAAGTGAGATCGAAAGAATAGCTTGTAATCCGAGTCTTTTTATTAAAGAGTGGAAGGAACAGCCAGTTTTGATGCGAGTTCGAAAAATTGTGAGTACATTTTTATGTATATATGTAGTGTATATATAGATATATATTTATTTATGTGTATTTGTGTGTATGTGTGTGTATGTGCGTGCACGCGCGCGCTAAAATAAAGTTAGAACAATAATATATATCATATATATAATTAGAAAAATACAGTTTTATGTAAACACAATCAAGTATGAAAATTACTAATTGCTTTAAATATTAATGACATCAACGTATAGCTCGAGCACGACGAAAATGTAGATTTACCACCATTCAATTGGACTTTGGGTTATATAAAATTTCGACGACTGGTAACAAAATGTGACATTTTAATAAACGACGCGAAAGACGTCGTTCTAGCGGAAGAACCAAAGTTGGCAAAGTATTTGAAGACAATTATGACAGAAGCGGATAATATTATCGAAGAAAGAGAGCCAGGCATGAGAAACGACTGGAAGTAAGAATTGCATTTCTCAGTCAGCTGTGCAAAATATTTTTCTATATTTTACATGATTAACGAGAGAAAGAGAGAATATTATTTGAAAAAAATTGCTTTTCAGAACATCTATGGATCACATTGATCTGGAAGTCGATAAAGCTGTCAAGGTTTTCGGAAGTGATCTTTCCGCAAATGAAGTCTGGAAAAATTCTCAAACTGGTTCTTCGAAATCAATAGACATTATTGATCGCGCTCTTGTTCTTTTGAAATTTCTTTCTAACGTCATTCACAAAAGTGCACGTGCCGCGATTAATATACTGAAAAACGGTAAAAATAGAAAAAAAAAAAAAAAAAAAAAAAAAAATTATATTAATAAATTATTATAATTTTGGCAATTTTCACTTTTTCATGATGCATATTGCAATGTTTTCAGGCAATGGAAAAATCGCTTTATTATCCTTGTTGGGATTCGACAGTGCGTCTCCTATAACCATTTTTCACGATCAACTCCCTTATCTCCTGTCAACGTTGGTGAATGGGATATCCGATCCTGTGATCGACGATCGAATCGTCACGTCGTTGAAAAGTAACGTTACGATCACGTGCTCGATGATGTTCGATTGGTTGTCAGAAGCCAGAGTTGGTCTGAGCAAAGAAGACTACAGAACTCTAAAAAATTTCACTTGCGATCTCGACCCTGAAAACTTTAACGTTTACACGGATCTGTATATGGCAGAAACGACGATCTGGCAGAGACCTGTCAACAAGTACCGATCTTATGTAGCCTCGACGATCAGTGATCTGTACGATCTTGCGAAAGCTGTCAGCCGAACAGTAAATAACGATGTAGTCATCGAACCGCTTTTCTCGAAAAGATATTTGGAACATTTGCTGCGGACGATAAGGGATACTCTGGAAGTCAAACAAGCAGAGAGCACTTTTCACAAGGTAAATATTTCGTTTAACAATTTTAGTTTTTATAATAATATATGTAATTAATTGTTTATATTAATACTTATTATTAGTTTTATATATTTTTTGCAGTTTTTCCACACACACTTGTTAATAAAAAATTTACAAGATAAAAATTAAAAAAAAACTATAGGAAGTTCTGTAACCGTAGCAATTTTTTTTTTTTTTTTCAGAAACTGAAGCTGGGTGAAGAATGGTCGAATTACAGATTGGTAGTGGAGGGATTGTCGGAAATTATAATACATATTAGCAATGCGTTGAAAACTGCCGAGATACATAATTATAGTTTAGAGACTTGGGAATTGGCGGATAACTACAATACACGCCAAATATTAAAGATCTTAGAGGCTCATCCAGAAGAAGCTATCGCACTTGTTGCTACCCTTAGCACGCTCAATTCCACAACTGGCATAATTATGCCCTTTAAAGATCTTAGGAGAACTATGTGCACTCTTCACTTTAATTCTGATTATTGGTCCACGCCGAATAGAACGAGTTTCCTACGGGAAATGTGCTCGTTTGACGCTTATCAATTATTGAAATTTGCCACAAGCGAAGAATATTACGTACGTGCGAAGAAGACAAAATTTTAAAAACATTTGATTTAATAGAACAAGTATCTTCAATGCGTCTTTTTTGTCTTTATTTAAACTTCTTATTTATTATTTAGTCCTTGAGTAAGTTTTTAAATCTTTTTAAATCTTTGTATTTTTTTTTTTACAGAACGTTGTCACTGGCCAATCAACTGCTTTTCTGAGATCAACGCCGTTGACTTTGTCACTAACAAACTTGCTAGACGTCATATCAAATATCACCAGCACAATGCCGGGATTAAGTCTGAAGTCAAATATTTTCAACGTGACAACGTGGCAGAATTTGTCGAACGAAACATGGACCATGATCGTGAAAATGGAAAAATCTTGGGTTCACGAGTATCAAAAATCTTTGTGGTACGGATCCAACACGAATACAGATCATCTTGTCGGTTCTAGTAGAGTGCTTCAGTTGTTAGAAGCGGTGATCGATCTCACATCCGGCGGAGATATTTGGCAGAAGCTTCGCGGTATGCACGACGAGACGTCGAAGCTCAAGCCGTTGTTAACTCTCGTGGAGGATACGCCTAATCTCCTTATCACCGCTGTCGACACCTTCGTCTCGTCCGAGAGACTGGATGACTTTATACAGAAGTTGTTCCTCGGTCTGGTGAATCCTTGCGACATCGATCGGTACTTGATTCCGCCTAGTTATATGAGGAAGAGAGGTTTACTGTATAGCATCACGAATTTCTGCCAGAAGATCGTCATGACCAACCCGAATCTGTTGTGGACGGATTTACTGCCTTTCAACGAAAAATACAATGTAATATCGGATTTTTCTTCTGTCTCTAAAAAATAAATCACAACTTTACATCTTGCACTTTAAACTTTTCTCTAAATTAATTTGATCAATTTTATATGTTTATAGATTAACTATTTTACCGGCAATATGTCAAAAATATCCGTGAACGAAATGGAGTTATTACATAGGATTCAAGGATTTCAAGCAACTTTAGTTCACGTCTTGTCAGAAGATTTCAAGCAACCAAAAATTCCTACATGGTGGACATCGTTTGAGGAGGGTACTTTAAAAGACTTTGTCGCACAATATAAAAAAAAAGTAATTATCTTCGATAATCTTAACCAAAATCATTTATCTATTTAAATGTTTTGTTCTTATGTATAAATTGTAAATTAAGAGAAAAGAAAATAGTAGATTATTTGTATTAAAAAAAAATTGCTCTGATCTAAAGTTAATTTAAAAATGATCGTATAGGATGTGAAAACTCTGATTTATTCGATGGTGAAGAAAACAATTACGATCTTCAGAAATCTTTTAGAAGTGCAACCTAGTTCCAAGTAAGTGTATAAAAAGAGAGAGAAAGAGAGACAACACATCAGAAAATAATTGATCTTTATTAATAATTTTTATTACATTTCTAGAAATTGTACATGGTGCGTTACACTTCCATTGGAAATTTTAAATTCCCAGTTGATATACCATGCTCGTTACTCAAAACTTCTCTGCCAAATGACTCGATTGAACATATCAGAAATACATAATATCTTAATCAACGAGTTTAACTGGAACAAAACAAGCAGCATGGTAAAAGCACAAAACAACTACTATAGAAATTACGCGAGATTGTTAATAATTATTTATTAATTAAGAAAATCTTCTATTAGATCAAGGATTATAAATACTTCAGTAAAAAAAAGACATTGAACGAATTCTTAATCACGTTGGAAACTACTTTGCATTACGTTGCTGATATTATAATCGATTTCCAAAACGAGACGTACCACAATAATACAATGAACTGTTTCTACAAATTTGTCGGCGGTCCTAAGTACGCTAGGCCTGGGTTGTAAGTAGTTTTTTATTCATTGTTAATATGCAAAAATCAAAAGTTTTTTCTAATCAATAAAAATGTGAAGAAAAAAAATTATTTCACACGTATATATATGTGTATGTACATATATATATATATATATAAGCATATTTTCTGCACAACATCCTGCAAACGGCTCTTTATGACCGGTTTATTTCATTGCTTAGTTTAAAGACTTCAGAGCCTGAAGATTCTTATTCTTCTTTACTACTAATTGTTAAAATTTTTTCTAATCATTCGCTGTATTCAAGGTACGTTATGTTCATTCTGAGCATCCTCGATATGCTGGAAAAGAACGTCTTTATCTTGGATTCAGCAACTTTCCATGAGAACATCAACAATTTGACCAGACTGGCTGAGAAGCACGTGCCAATTTGGGAACCGTTAAGTGAAGTAGTGAAGAAATCCGAACGCGCTAACATAGACGCTGCGTTACCAAACGCCACCATCAACGTGAACGCAATGCTGAGCAATCTGAATATAAGTCTATGCCGAACGAAGGCTGACTGTCAAAACGCGACAATTCTGTACAATTTTCTTAGTTCAAAAAAAGCGACCAAGGTTTTCCGATACGATCCAAGAACGTCCAAGTATCCTTCGGTGTACGACATATCAAATCTGTTGGCTGGCAGTCTCGACATAGATCTTATAGATCGACAGCAACCTTACTGGCGCTCGCAGGCCGCCTGGAAGCTCACTTGGCTAAAAGAAATCCTCGGTCATCTCTCGACAATCCTCGGGGAGAGTGGAAATCTTCTGGACATCGCTAGTAAAATTGATTTCGAAGACGTCTCCAATGTTCTCGGTGTTCCCGATCTTGCCGACGGCATAATCAATATATTAAACGACCACACGGTTGACAAACTGTTCGATGGAATGAAGGAACTTCTCGAGGACATAGAGCCCTTTGTGGGTGATTCGCAAGTGATCGACGATTTATACAGCATGATCACGACATTGGAGTCGATGGAGATTTTTAAGAATTTGGGACTACTGGACATGAAATATATCGTCAGAGAAATGTTCGACAATTGGGACGTAGTGAGAATGTTCCTGATCGATAGAATCGGAATTACGAATGATGTTGCGCTCACTTTGGGCCAGGCCAAGATAGACATGATTTCGGTCTTTATGCAAGAACGGGGCGTTATCAGTTTGAAAGATACAATTTGTTCAGCCGAAAAACTTGGAGATATGTTGTCCTTGAACAGCGATCTTGTGACCGCCGAAGAAGTCAGTTCCGCGCTCTGTAAACTGGACGACTCGCAGACGCAAAATATCACCATCACGTTGATGAAGAATTTGAATTTCGATTATATCTTTAAAAATTTAATGAGCGCTAACGTGAAGAACATCCTGGCTAATGCAAATTTGACGGAGGCGGAAGGAAAACTTGTGCTGGACAATCTCGGCGTCGCCTCTGAACTATTTCCATTTTTCAAGGATAAATTAGCTTCGAGATTTTCTTCAATGGGAAATGAAACAGAAGAAGACGATGCGACGGAACAGATGGAAGAAACGATGTCCAGTTCTCAATTCTTAAAGGATTCCAGTCAAATGCTTTGCGGTAAAACACTAATTGAGGACAACGGACAATTTTATAAAATTATTTCCAGTTTGAAGGACAGCAATAAAGCGTATGATCAGAAGGAGCTGGAGTCTTTGCCGACCGATTTTTGCAGAGAAACGTACAAAAGCGTGCTCGGCATGCCGGGTGGAAAGATCATTTGGTCGTACGTTAAACCGCTATTACGCGGTCAAATTCTTTACGCGCCCAACACTGCCGCGATTTCCGAAGTTATGGCGCTGGCGAACGAAACTTTCGTGCAAATGGAACACTTCAGCGTGTTGATGAATAGTTTCGAGAAGACCCTTAAATCCCTGGCTAGTCTTTCGGAGATGGGCGATAGTTTAAAGGAGTTACAAAGTATTTTGTCTTCGGACGTCATGAAAGTGGCGATCAAATCTATGGGCGGTGGCAATTTTGAAGGTATTCTAAATTTTGCAAGTTCTTTATATAAAGAGAAGTGTTTTTATGGAAATGCACAAAGTTATTTTTATTTAATTTGTCTATTGTTACGCGCAGGTGACTTCTCCGATCTAAATCTCAGCGAGATGGCATGGCGGATGAAAAAATCAAAAAAGCTGATTTCGATGATCGGTATGCTGAATGACATGATGGGGTGCGTGCTGGTGAACAGAACGATAGGATTCTCCACCGAAGAGGAACTGGAGGAAGCAGCTAGTCGGTTAACCGATACAAACGAGTTCCTGGCCGGAGTCATTTTTCTAAATGACGCTTCCTCGCAACGATCGAGAAGATCGCTGGATTACGAATTACCGGACAATATCACCTATAAGATTCGTATGGACGTGGACTACGTGCCGTCCACTAGACGGCTAAAGACTCAATTTTGGATTCCCGGACCGGAAAGCAGTTTCATCGAACATCTCAGATATCTCCGAGGATTCGTGCAACTTCAGGATTCTGTCGATCGCGCGATTATAAGAGTGAAGACTCGAAGAGATTTCACCTGGAAAACTCTTACGCAACAAATGCCGTATCCATGTTGGAAATTTGCGCCGTGAGTATCACGTTAAAAAAAAAAAAAAATGTATTTCAGGACAAGAATATCAAAAAATCTGAAGTCAAGAACAAGAAAGAAAAAACTTTTTTTTTTTTTATAGAAGATTGCTGTCATTAATTTTGTATAATTAAAAATTTATTTTATTTTTATTATATTAGAGAAAATAAATTTTACAGATTCCAAACGACGCTATATGAGTCTCAGGGAATGCAAGTTTGCTTCTTCTTTGCGTTGATGATGTGCGTTGGATCGGCTGTTCGGCATATTGTTTGGGAAAGAGAGTCGCAAAACTCGATGGTATAATTATAATAAACAAAATAACGTTATACTCAATTTTTTATTGCACTTGTTTGCAATATCAATTTTTTCAGGTGATGAGCGTGATGGGATTGAAACCGTGGCGAAATACTCTTGCTTGGTTTATCACTTCGTTCGCGGAACTTTCGATTGTAATGATTTCCATTGCTCTGATTCTGTTGGTCGGGAAAATTCTTCCGCGATCGGATCCTTTGTTGATACTTATTTTGCTTTTCGATTACATCTTCTCTATAGTAACCTTCTGGTACGTAATCCCTTTAAGCTTCTCGCAGTCGTATATTCGGACATACGAATATACGACTGCGATTACATATCCTGCTACGAAGTTTAACCGCTGTAAATCTTAATTACATTTTAGCTACATGATCTCGACGATGTTCAGCTCCGCCAGTCTCGCCGCAGTTACCACAGTTGTCATGTTTCTGTTAACTTACATGCCGTACGTTATTGTTATCGCCATGGAAGCTGTATTCGGACTTGGATATAAGCTTTTAATCGTGAGTTGAACTCGAACAATTTAAAATTCATTTTTACTCTTAACCAAATATATATATAATAAAGAAAATTTCATTAAAAGTGTTGCAATTAAATAAACGAACAAAATATTCAAATAAAATTTGATACTAAGAAATTAAATAAAATCCGGTTATAAGAGCAGAATGTTATGCAGAAATATGTTTATATATATATATATACGTATTTGAAATGTATTTTTAATTTTTTTCCTTCATATAGGATGCTGGATTTGCATCACATATACGTAGGAACTAGGACTCCGTATACCTCCCTAACTAATTTAAAAAATTCGGATTTTATTTAATTCCTTAGTTTGAAGATTTCAGAGCCCGAAGATTATTCTTCTTTATTATTAATTCGTAAAATATTTGATGCGTTCAGTTTTATAGTAAAAAGCATTGCAAAATATACTTTTTAGTGTCTGAGCATGTCCACTAGCTTCTGCTACGGGTGTCTGTACGCCGTGCGAAGAGAAGTTCAAGGCACCGGTATTTCCTGGGCGCACGTATGGGAAGAATCGAATCCTGGCGATCCAATGTCCTTGGGATTGGTATTACTGATGATCGCATTCGACGGTTGTCTGTACGCCGCGATTGGCTACTTCATAACGAGATACACTAATTCAGGTATACATTTTGAACAATCCATGCTGTCGTCCTTTCGAAAAAATTAATTTTCTGGTGAAGGTGTTCAAAGCGATCAACAGAAATTGACTAATTACTGACACTATTTTCTTCACAGTTTTTCACATACGACATCACTCGTAATTGATACTTACAGATATAAATTTTTTTTTTCACTTTGACAACTAAAAAATTTTTCACATACGTTTTTTATCTTTTATCGGGGAAATGGTATTCCAGAATTATATATCTATATATCTATGTGCGTCTCAATGCTCCATTTTTATATTACAGCTCGTTTATATAACAATTACTAAAATCATAAGACCTGTGCGGTGGAATTATTATTAAATTTGTGTTAATATGTGACACATTTGCGGTAAAAAGCAAACAAATATCATTTGAGGTAAAATACAACGTTAACATTTTCTCCACGAGGGTTCTTGCACAAAACGTGTGATATTACCACTTTGTTATGTGGTAATATCACAATTTCATAAACTTTGCACACGCGTTGTACATCTTACACGATACTCTCTCACTCTCTTCTGTGTATAATCACAAGATTCATCTGCGAGAAAAAAGTCCATAAGGACGGACTCTACGTGACACGATGTTTAAGAGCGCGAATGTCGTTTTTTAAGAGAAGTCGTTGAGGAAACCTGGTGAGTTATCTGCAAAAACGAACGAGCATTACTGATAATTTTCTAGGCAGGGGCTTTCACGGTTTGAGGTCCCGTAGCTTATGGTGGGCCGACACACGTTCTCTCTATGGCAAGCCGAGCTACCTCGCCTTCATCAACAACCTCTATTTCACTAACGACGTTCTCCACCCTTCAGCCACTTGCCAAGGTATCGCGCTCACCTGCCGCGCAACACGCATGTCACGAAAGTTTGTTTTCCGGCTTGCTTTCTCGCGTTCGTTCTCGTCGACGATGAACTCGCCTGGCATGAATAGCAGGATAAAGAGAACGCCTATATGATAAACTTCACATAAACTAGGTTGAACTTTGTTCTCCGAACGCGCGCAGTCGCGAACAATTTAAATGGCATTGAACATTTTTATACGGCGTGTATAATTTTGCTAAACTTTGACAAACTCTTGTCAAAATTCTATCGAGTTCCTCCAACACATTTCGTCGATCTCCAAAATGAGATTTTTTTTTGGAATTCTGTGTTGCGTCATACTCTTCGTTCTCTTTATTTTTGCTATAAAAAAAGCACGAATTTTGGACTTTCATGCTTTTGCTTGTTTTGTCGCAATCTCGCATTTTTCAATGTTGAATTCGGTGCTCAAGCATGTAAATGTACCAACTGTATGAGCGTGTAACAAATGCTTCATATTTGGTTTTAGACGTCTCTTTCAATTATTTTATTATATTTCGGCAAAATTATATTCTTTCCAATCATGTAGTTTTTTTTCATAGTATTTACAAAGCATGGATTTTGCATGGGTCTCATAAAACCTAACATTTTAAGTTGAAAAGAAAATTATGTCTAAAAAATCGATAGTTTTATGAGATTTTACTGAAGAGTTGTATTGTTTGATGTTTTGTATTTATTGTGAATACAAAAATTGCTGCTTATCTTTTAAAATTTGCAAACTTGCTTTTCTAAAGGCGCAGCTATAAAAAAAAAAAAAAAAATTGGTAAGAGCATGCTTTCGATTACGCAAGTGTTATCAACGTTAGATTCGAGATATGAGACTAAACTATTATTTGTTGCTTAAATATGCAGACGACGAAAGCGACGTCAGTAGTCTGACGGTCACCGAGAAGCAAATCGGGGTGAAGTTCGAAGGTATTAGAAAAGTCTATCACACAGAACAGGGTGATGTCGTCGCCGTGGAGGACTTCAGTTTGAAGCTTTGCGAGAATGAGGTGACGAGTCTACTCGGGAGAAATGGCGCAGGAAAAACTACTATTATGTATGCTAACCGTTCTTTAAGTCGCGTTGCATTCAAACTTGTTAAATAATCGTGTTGTTTTTTAAATAATGTTGTTTTTTTTTTTTTTTATTATTATTTTAGTAAAATGTTAACGGGAATGGTGGCACCGACCAGCGGCGAGATTTGGCTCAATGGCGATGAAGGTTTCAAGCCCGAAATAGGAGTTTGTCCTCAAGACAACGTATTAATCGCAACATTAACACCGAAGGAGCATATGATTTTTTACTGGAAACTCAAGAGACCTAGCGATAATAACATTGATATGCAGAAAAACGTTAACGAGTAAAATATTTATTAATTTATTAATTTATTTTATTTATTAATTTCTCACATACAGTAGAACCTCGTTTATCCGGACCGATTGGAAAATAAGATAGTTCGGATAACCGAGGAACAACCTCAATTATACGAACGTATCATACAAACTCGATTCGTATAATAAAGTTGGATAAGTCGTTCCGGATAAAAAAAAGTCCAGATAAAGATTTCACTGCAAATATAAAAACACCTTATTTTCTGATTTATAAAAAAATTAATTAAAATTATGTATAATTTTTTTTAAATCAAAATCAACGAACAAGAGCTTTTGTTCTGCCAGAATGTTAGCTTCTTTGGAACTCGGACGTCAGGAACATGAGCCTGTGTCGCGCTTGTCGGGTGGTACGCGACGTCGGCTTTGCGTGGCTCTGGCTTTTCTGGGTTCACCGCGACTGGTCATTCTGGACGAACCTGGTGCCGGTGTGGATCCCGCGGCTAGACGGCGGATCTGGCGTTTGATAGATCAACATAGGATCGGCAGGACCGTGCTTCTGTCGACTCATCATCTGGACGAAGCCGACATGCTGAGCGACACAGTTGTGGTGATGCATAAGGGAAAGATTTTGTGCACCGGGTCGCCGCTCTCCCTAAAAACGACTCACGGCAGAGGATACCGACTGAACGTATCCTTCCCGCCAAATTACTATGTCAACGGTGAGACGGAAAAAGAAAGTACGATAGAGAAAAAGAACCTGAAGGATCTTTGTGCTATCATTGAGGAAATCGTGCCGAACGCCACGATAAACGAAGCGTCCGAATCAGAAGTCATTGTCATTTTGCCATTTCAGGGAAAAAATGGCATAAACAATGAGTAAATATCGAATGTTCATTATTATCAATTCACTTATAACGAGAAAATTATTTTCAAAAAATTGAGAAAATTTGAGATTTTTAATATACTACATCGTACATAATTTTTTTAAAGTTTTTTCCTCACGTGTATGCGTGTAAAATATGTACACATGCATCGCACAGCTTTTGCAAATTTACGCTGCAAGAGATTTAACTTTAAGAGATGTTAAAGAGAGATAAAATCTCTACTTATTTCGTCATAATGTAAGAAGCTAACTCTCCAAATGTTTGTAATTCATTCTGCTTCTCAAATATTTGACGTTTCAAGCTTTACGATTTTTTCGAAGAAATCGTTACATATGTTTCGCAAGCAAACTTGGTTGACTAAAGCCAAGATTATTGTTCCAGCATCGCGCAAATAGCGAAGGCGTTGGAAGACAATCATAAGCTCTTGGGATTCTCACACTTCTCATTGGAGTGCGACACGCTGGAAAGGGTCTTCTTGGATCTTTGCGCGCGAGCAGACAGCGGATCGAGCATTATCAAAGCAAGTCAAGACAGCGTCGCCAGCATAGAGCAAGTTGGTGAGAAGCGTTCTGTGTGCGCATTTCGTTGATAAAAAAAGTCTGTTTATCAAAAACAAAAAAAGGAAATAATATAAATGGCCTTTTTTAAATAAATACAAAAATAGCTTTTCATTGTAAATCGACAAGTATGTCGACAAACAAAGAGTCGCACAGAGAAACGGCGCAATAATAATATAGTTAATTATCACGTTATTATTTACAGCTATGCCACTTCAAATTAATTATCTGAAATTGCTCAATAAAGGTGTGTTGTTTATTACAAACAAATGGCTTTCCCGTTTTATAAATAAATAGATTTAATTTACTTGGCTTTTTCAATCAACAATATGCGCGAGTGTAAATAGCGGAAATGTGAAAACAAAATGAAAATTATATACGCACAGGTATTTCCATGCCGGATGACGACGTCGATCTAATTTCTACTGACACGATATTGAAACCCTCGCTGATTCGACAAATGAGAGCCATAATAAAGAAGAGGCTGTGGCATTTTGCGAGAGACTGGAGAGCGCCGTTGGCCACGCTCCTTTTACCGACTATGTTCGTCGCGGTCGCCATGGGATTTTCTCTAATACGTCCGCCGTCCGAGGACGAACCGGCTCTCGTCCTGTCTCCCAAACTTTATAAAATTCATCCGACTTACTTTTACAGGTAGGACAAGAAGAGAAAAATTACGATTTTAATAAAAAAGAGAAAGTAAAGAATAAAGCAAAAAAAAAAAAAAAAAGGTAATATTGATCGTGGACGTATATTATGCATATCTTAACTTGGAGTTTTGTGAAACAAATTTAAATCGAATTATGTATTATTAAATTAAATAATATATATATATATCTCTTAACTAACTTGACATTTTTACATTTATCTTTTTGTTGCAGTGTCGACGGCAGCAACGATCCGTTTTTGCAGCATGTGTCAATGCAGCTTCATGATCGTTTCGGGGACGATTACGCTGGCGCTTGGCAAACTTTGCCCAATGTATGAACACCAATCAATATCACCAGAAGTTTTCGTAAAGAGTTGCCACAAATTCTCTCATAATTGTATTCGTTAATGAATAATTTACAGGATACCGGAACTTGCGAGTGTTTGGACGGACAGCAAACTTGTCGAGGTGTTTCTAAAGCCGTCGAAGGTCTTTTTCAAACTCTACCAGGTCGGCCGACTCTGGATTGGATCGTTTCGACGCATCAAGAATACATAGAGAAACGGTAAAGTTTACGTTCTCGTGGCGAATGAGTTTAAGTAGAGAGATTAATTGAGATTTCTTCAAGTTTCTCGACGCAAACAATGACTTTGCAGATACGGCGGCTGGTCTCTGTCGCACTGGAAAGAAGATCCTCTTTTTGTTGTTTGGTACAATAACAAGGGTCACCACTCTCTGCCGTCGTATCTGAACGCTCTCAACGAGGCGATCCTGCGAGCATCCGGAGTGCAAGGACACTTAACTACTCTCAATCACCCCTTGAAATTATCGAGCGATCAGCTAAACCGAACTACATTGTAAGTATTGAATGTAATATCGCGATAAATCCGTAATTACGGAAGATCTTGAACGAAAATTCCTCTCTCGTCACAATTATCTCTTATTGAAAGGAATTAATTAGAATGGAATTTTTTTTGTACGTAAGAAGATTTAATTTTTGTGTAAAAACGTGCAAACATCTGAAGAATTTGCAAACAACAGATAAAAGCAACGATCGCGCGTCGTTTTTCAAAAACTTTTAATAAAGTCTTTCCTAAAAAAAAAAAAAAAATAATTGACAAGCTCGTGCCGACATACACAGATGTTTTGTTTGCACACAACAAACATAATATGATTTCTGCGTCGCAGATTGCAACATGTAGCGGACGTCGGCGTGGCGTTAGTGCTTTTGATAGCGTTTAGTCTGGTTGGAGCTCAGGGAACGAAGGAATTAGTCAGAGAACGATTGTCACAGGAAAAGAGAATACTGTTTTTGGCCGGGGTTCATCCTATCACGTACTGGACAACAGTTTTAATTTGGGATTTCATAGTAAGTTATTGACGGGAAAAAAATAAGAGATGTGTGCGATTTTAAATATTTTAATATCTAATTAATTGTTTATCACAGGTATTTAGCTGTGCTATTGGCCTCGCGATCATTGTTTTCGAAATTTTTGGCTTGTCAGCTTACGTTGCGAAAGACAATCTTCTCGGAGTCTGTCTTTTATTATTCTTATTTGCGTAAGTGTTTGCTATTAATTATATGTTCGATTATGAATTGATACAAAAATAAATATTATAAATTATATACTTTTTATACGTGTTTGTTTTTTTAATTCGCCGATATCTTTCGATATCTCTTTGTGTAGATGGGCAGCGATACCGTTTTCACATCTTGTCGAAAAAGCATTTGACGACTCGAGTTTATCCAACATGGTGCTCTTCTGCGTCAATACCTTTATAGGCGTGGCTTCTCTAGCGACTATTTTGGTGCTCGATATTCTTGGCAAAACAAAAACCGCCGAAAACGTGAGAAACATTCTCCATTACATTTTAATGATCTTTCCGCAATACACTCTCGGCGACGCGTTGGTCGAGATATCGAGAAACGACATCACTTCCGAATTGCTGCAAAGATTTCACATGGACACTTACAAATCTCCGCTCAGCTGGGATCTTCTCGGTCTCCATTTTGTTTTTCTCGCCGTAATCGGCGCTATTCTGTTCGCGCTGAATCTAATGATCGAGTGCCGAGTCTTGCCCGGCGTGAAAAAACATAAAATCGGTTACGAGGTCGTGCAAGAAGACGAAGACGTTGCCAGAGAAAGACTAAGAGTCGAGGCCGGTATGGCCGACGACACTTTGAAAACGATAAAGCTGAGAAAAGAGTACAAGAGCGTGTACGGGACGAATGTGGCTGTACAAAATTTAAGCCTCGGTGTGCAGGCGGGAAGTTGCTTCGGTCTCTTAGGAGTGAACGGCGCGGGAAAGAGCACAACATTTAAAATGCTAACGACCGAAATCATTCCTACGGCCGGAAAGATTATTTTGAACGGTCAAGAAATTGGCGTTGGACCGCTGTGCAACGGCCAGGTTGGTTATTGCCCTCAGAGCGACGCCCTGGACGGATTTCTCACTCCTTACCAGTGTCTGACGATTCACGGCGAAGTCTGTGGATTGAACAATGTTCCTAAGGTAGGTGAAGCGAAAAACATTGCGTAAAAAGTGTGTAAAAGTTTTATCGCACAAAATGAAAAAACGGGAATTTTTTTTGCAAAAAAAAAAGTGAGACAAAACTTTGTTAATTAAAATTGTTAATTTTTTTTAATTAACTTATATTTTATTAAGTCGTGATGTTCGTATTTTATTACCAGACATTGTGACAAATATTCTTGGAAATTCTTCGAACGAACATTTGCCTGCAGAACTCGAATCAAAGTTACCGTTTGGTTAACGGTCGAGTTTGCAGACACAAAAGGTTGAGATCGTTTACTATTTCAGGTCGTCGAGACAATGCTGAAGAGATTCGATCTGCTCAAGTATGCTCATCGAAGAGTCGATAGTCTTAGCGGCGGTAACAAAAGGAAATTATGTGCCGCTGTAAGCGTAATGGCGCCTGTCGCGGTCGTTCTCATGGATGAACCAACTAGGTACTTTTTATTCCGAATTTTATATCATTATATTCATATTATAGAGATAAAATAATGCTGAATTATTTATTAATTGAAAAAGCATGAATAAATTTCAATTTACAATGTGTTTACATATAAACAGTTTAAGACTTGGTTTTAATTAAAATAATATTTTTCAAAACGAAAGGAAAAAAATTAAAAATTTAGTAAACTATAATATATAGTTTTATTAATGTCGTTGAAGTTTCGAAGATTGTTCGTTGAGTTCGACATTTTTTATTATATAAAAAACTTGGTAATATGTATATGTATTTATAGTTTTGAATCAAAACCAATATTTTCTCACACGTCATATTAGCGGAATGGATCCCGCCACGAAAAACCTCGTGGCCAAGACGGTGAAACGCGTGACGAAGAAGCAGACATGCGTAATATTGACTTCGCACAGCGTCGCCGACTGCGAAAGCCTCTGCTCGAGGGTAGGGATCCTTGCTCGAGCCGGTCTCAGGTGTATAGGAACGCCGCAGCATTTGAAGCATAAGTAAGATTATATCAAACTTCCTTTTTCGCGTCTCTTTCACCCCCACGACCGGGATATTTCCCAACAGACTCATAAACCGTGTACAGAAATCTCGACGCTTCTCTATCAGTTCTGATTTCCCGTTGTTCCCGCGTTCGCAACTTCTTTTCCAGAATGTACTCGTGTTTCGTAGCTTAACGAATTCTTCTCAATTGAAGAATTCTTCTTATCTTTGCACCTTTCCGTTCTGAATAATTTTTTTCATGAGAGTAGTAAAGCATTAGTAATATACAATAGCGGAAACATGAAAATAGATGCGTTTCATTAGAATCGCGATTTAAACCCAAATGTTCTTTCGTTCAGCAACGCTAAAAGAAAATTTTAATTAAATATCACCGAAGAATTAAATTTAATTAAATTTAAATCTCCTCTTCTAAGACTTTATATATTTTTGTGACTGAAAGAATTACATATATAATCTCTGTACAATATTTCCTAGCAGAGCGCGATAAATCACGAAAATTAACCAATTTCAGCGTCCGCGACCGCGTAGTTATTATAACAACTTTAGCGGGCGGTGCTTCGACTGAAATCGATTATGTACATATTTAGAAAGGGCTGTTCTGATGTTCGAATATATACGACTATGACCTATATTTGGAATAACATAGAATATGTAGAATATCGTAAATACTTAACTTCCCAACATCTGAAAGTATCTCGAAGAATGTCCTTCTCTCACTTTTACCTTACAACGATCTTTTCTTTTCCGCGACGTCCCGCTATCGAGGACAGAATTTACGATTTGGACTTGCTCACGCGTTAGCAGCCTATCTTGCAATCCGCTCTTATGTGTCGCGGGGAGCACGTTGAATGATAAAGAATGGCGAGTGCACTTTGTTACAGTATAGAAAGCACGGTAAAAGCTTATCTGCTGCGTCTTTTGTCCGGGACGGGTTTGAAATATAGATCCGTGCTATCGGACGCTACTAGAAAGTAAATAACTGTAATTTCAAAAATATTGGTAAGATATTTTTTATCGTCTTTTTTTTGCTTTATATAAATAATTTAAATGCGTCACTTTTTAACATATCTCGTCACGTACGGAAATGCGTAAATAGAAATTTTTTATTTAACTTTAAAAGATTCGGCGAGGGATATGTCGTCTTTCTGAGGTTCAGCCAGCCGATTTCCGCCACGGATCTAAGAAAGGTCATCCTAAAATATCTGCCACAGGCGATGATCTCCTCGAGACAGGCCACAGCTGCTCGACTCTTACTACCGCGAAGTCAGGACACGGCGCTCAGCGTGAGCTTCAGCATGGTAAAGCTTCTGGCCGAGGAGCTTAAGGCCACGGACTACACGCTCACGCAAAGCTCGTTGGATCAGGTCAGTGAATCCGATTCAACAATACCGTGCGTTTCGCGCAGATTCTCATTCATTTCGATTTCTCAATTGCCTCATTTCGCCTCTGAAACACATTTCTCATATAATAAAAAAAAAAAGATAAAGGAAGTGTAATTGATTCCTCTCAGGGTTACAATATTTTTCAACATTCCACTTCTATATCCACGATCCATTCCAAGCTGATTTGGAGGCCCGATTCAGTTCGCTTTTCAATCGATTTTCAATCAAAACTCGACTTGAAAGAGACCGGCCCGAAAAAATCCGACGGTGTGGATTCGAACTCGGGATCTCCCACTCGCAACCACGTCGCACTCAGGCCGCGAGACCACTGGGCCGGTTCCCATTTCTCATATAATATTAATCGTAAGATTAAATCAGACGATTTCTGACTTATATCAGAACTTATAGCAAAACTGATTCGTTAAATTGCATTTATTTCAATTACAATCATTATCATTTTTCAAAGTGTGCGCGTGCAACGAGATAAGTATACACTTAATACGTATCTTCGCGTATAATATCGAGATAATTCTCGTAAACTTCATCGCGGGTAAACTTTCGTGAGCGTCGTAAAGCAGCTTTTGCGCGTTCACTTTTGTAATACACGCAAGCAAAGGTTTCATCTTCTTACCGATGGGAGATATAAAAGAGAAGCGCAGCTACTTTTTACGACTGTGTTCGCTCTTGAGAAAATCGCAGTATTTATTTGTGCAATACCATCTCTTATGAACATGTAACGAGAGGAAGGGGAGGAAGGAGGATTGCACCGGTAGCGCAATATTCTAAGGCCTTGTCTTCAGCAGATGATGCACCACCGTTCTGACGCGCGAAGCGCCTCCCTCCTGTCGTCCAAAGACGCGATCTCCGCGTTTTCGTCCCACCGATCCTGACGGATATTAATAGATCTTCCGCTAGTTCACTTGCATAGCCAGCCTCGCCATGGTTTATAAGCACGCGGAGGAAAATATCGGGAAACTCATCCAGGCCGGTTTAGCTCGCCTCCAAATTCGCCTAAAACGCTTTTCCGGATAGCTGTAACATGCGCAGCATCCCGACGTTCTTCCTTCTTCTCCTCCGTCAAAATTATTATTAATTATCCGCTTAGTTTCTCTCTCTCTCTCTCTCTCTTTGTCAATAGTTCACCATTCAAACAACAAAGCCCAAATCTCCTCAAAATTCTCACGTGCAAATTCCGCAAATACGCGGCTCCTTTGCATTCAAAGCCTCTGCACATCGAGCATTACGACGACGATTGTCTTTCGCATTACTTCAATGCGAGCGAATTGCGAGCAATATCGGGAAATGCATGTTGCCGGCTTACAGCGAGACGGGGAACGCGCCGAAGTCATTCTGCGCGCATTTAACGAAATTATTCGCTGTAAGCGCATTATAGGATGCTAGGCAATTAGACGGTGGTAATTATAAAATCGCATAATGTGTCAGTGACCTTTTACATTGCGCGCACGTTGTGCATAAACGTTATACAAACATCTTTTCGTCAATTTGTTTAAATTTACTTCTGCGAGGTCTTTTATAGAGCTCGCATCGGGAAAACGGTTAAATACGCGCTACAAAGTATGTTATACGAAATTTCTGAGCATTCCGTCCTATTTCTTCGCTATTTTTGTAACTTTACAGAAATATAAAGCATCCCGCGTGTTTTCTTCAGGAAGTAAAATTCTTCAAAACTGTCGCGCAATTAAGAGACTCGTGTGCTTCAACGTGCGGACGAGTTATAAACGCAGGTATCTACGCGGCCGGCGCACTAAAAAAGATGAATTTGAGCGCGGAAGATGCACACGCGCGATGGCCAAAATTTGCATTTTGCATGTTCGTCTTTCTTACGGCCAAACTTCCGCTAAGCTTCGCGACTCTTTGCGAAATTTAACGCGCGCTAAGCGGCGCGCATTTACATAAATCAGTTAATAAGAAAATTTTAATTTTGAAATTAATTAAAAAACTTATGAAATTTTCATAGCTCGACGAAGACGTTGGCTTTAATTAACGCGCTTCTAAACGCTCGTATGGTAAGCAACGATATTAGATTATTAATTGCTTTTGCGGCTGCGCGCCGTAAGATCAAAATTTGAAAATCACGTGAAATACACAGTAACAAACACACACACATAAGAGAACAATTTTGCGCAAAGGTGCGGTGCGGATGTATCAGCTTTTAAGCTTGAAAAATGGCCATTACGACGCATAAAGCTTGATGTAATCTTTGTGCTTTTTTTCAAATTTAGTTTTTACATAAAGCAGTCTAGAGACAACGAAAAGAAAGTAGAATTAAATTTTATAGCTAACGTTATTTTACGCTATAAAATTTTATGTTTACGCCATTTATGGGTTATTCTCTCAATTTGTTCGCTTGGAAATCTATTTCGCGCTAATCTGTTTTGTTAGTTTGTCGTAAAAGAAAAATCGATGTTTTTTGTTAAAAAAAAAAAAAAAAAAAAAAAAAAAAAGAGCGAGAGAAAGAAAGATACTCGTTGCTCATACGCGATATAAAGATCGAAGCAATGTGAAAATTAAACTCGCCAACAAATATTGTTTCTTTGATCGCGAATTCAATGAAAAGTCAATAAGAGAACGCGCGACAGACGCATATGTAAATGTTACAATAACTTTATTAACAGTTGGAAAACACAAACTCGTTTCAATTGTGATTGCGCTAAATTGCAAGAAGAAATATAACAGTTACGTGCTATATATATCAATAAAAAAACGCGCTTGTTTGACACGCATTTTGCTAAATCACGCAAGACTATTAAATCGCAATACATATTCGAGTGGAATAACAATTGCTGCTTCCACACAAATGTCATCGATCCTATAGTCTGCGCATTATTTTTTTCCATTATTAAACTCTTTTTGCTTAGTTTTTATTTTTATTTATTATCTGTGTTTGATCTAATGACTGTCGTTGCTTTATCAATAAAAGTCATAAATTAATCGCAATCGAGCAAGCTGCGCGACAGCTATAGATTGTCGGGAATGCAGATTTTACGATCTAAAAAGTGTGCGTGTATAGCCAGCTTTCAATTATTCTATACAGTTCTGCGACGTTCTGAGAAGAACTCGAGGGAGCTCGAGTCCTTCTGATTCGAAATGAATCGACGCTCGAAGAGAAACGGAAATTGAAATTGCGCGAAGTGATCGATCGGCGTTCGAAAAAAGCGATTTAATTTTCACGAAACGAGAAAGATGGAATGTTTACGTTTTTTTTTAATTTTTAAATTTTTTTTTTATCTCACACAAACGCGATTATCATTGTGAATAATTGTTTGCGCTGAAAAAGATTTGACCAATAATTCGATCAACAAGACAAAAAGATTGCGTTAAAGCTGTAACAAGAACAAATGCTCGCGAATAACATATCAATTCGCAACGAGTCGAGTGAACTAAAAACGTGCGAGAAATGCATGAGGGGGAAACGTTATATCGAATCCGATGAATTATGGCAGCTTAATTGATCACTTACACGAACGACGCGAGAGAGCGTGTAAGAAAAATTTCAGAAAAATTCAGTACTTGAAACGCGAAGTGGAGCTCTTATAGGATCTTTTTGTCATCGTGAACAGAATCGGTCTGCGATAAGTAATATCGTCCGATCCATCAGCTCTCTCGTGACATTTTGTGATTTCCATCCGTAATTGCGATTTGAAAATATATCGACGTGTCCGGCATTCACGCCACAAAATTGCATTCGCATTTTACGCTCTCTTTGGTTTATCACTGCTAATTGTTAGTTACAAGAAAGATTTGTTTTTAGAAGACACTGTTATGTCTTCCTCTCTCGGGGGGGGGGTATTTAAATCATTGTATAAATAGAAACCTGCGTCACGTATATTTTCTCTCTCATCCCTGCTCCTCGAAACTTCAGTCCGTGCGAACTTAAGGGGCTGCCATGAACCCCGTTGTTTTGCAAAGCTTTTGGAGTAACGACAATAGCAACAGCTCAAGTTAGCACGCTTCAGAATATAAATTAAGTTCTAAATGTAACGGCAGTAAACTTTGGGCCGAGTCGAATCCAAGAAGTTTCTGGATTGCTGCAATCCTACGGAAAACTATTTGCTCCAAGAGAGTCTTCTCTTAAGGATTTTGCAAGTGCATCTTTCATCGTTTGAAAATCAGAAGCGCATAATTTAATTCTCTTTACAACTTTCACAAAAGAAGACATATTCGAATATGTGTTATATACACACACATATTCGCATTTTCGTGTTTGTTTTATTTGAAAAACGTATACACGACGCTATTGACGTTCAGCATTTTCTTCATTCGTCATTTTCATGTTTCATCGTTTAGTTTGTATTTTACGTGTCGCGATAATTATTATACAGTAACAAACAGCAACAATAGTTTTAAATTAATGGTTTTAAATAACCAGGAAATGATAATTATCATACAATAAGGGCCTGAGCATAATAAAGAAAATATTAAGAATAAGAATTAGAAATAGAAAATGTAATATAACAATTACAAAAAAATAAAATATAACAAATATAGGAAATATGTCATAGCTGCATGATATACAACCTATATTTATATACATTTATATGGTATATTTTATTTTTTCGCATTGTGCATTACACATTTAACATCTGCTTTTAATTCCTATTGCTAATATTTTCTCTATTGTGCTTAGGCCCTAACAAACTGCATCAATAATCTTAAATAAATGCAAATACTTATATTTTCTTGAAAAAGAAAAAAATTATCCCGAACAGTCCGGCCGCGACATCCGGACATTTATGTAAATGCATTTCTTGCCGTGACGCAAAGACAACGACCGTTCCTGCGATCTCATAAACAAAGTGGGAATTTTTTGCAGTATCGCGGTGAGCTTGTATGTAAACCGAGCAAACTTTGGTCGCGGGCGGGAAAGTTTCGAGATTTTTATGGATCTTGGTTGTAAGGAAAGCCTTTCCGTCCAACCCCTGTTCTCTTGTTCTTTCCGCTGCGAGATCGTGCTTCAACGCGAAGCACGTGCGGAACTGCTACGACCGAAAGTTTGCGCGTAGTCCTCACAGTACTTTAGCTAGCAGTCGTGATAATTACAGACGCGAGCATTATGGGGTTTTTAGGATTTGATCGCTAAAATAAAGTTGCGCGCCATCGCAAAAAGTGTCTCTGATTTAATGTCGCGAAAAAAAAAAGATTGACGACGATTCTTTCTCTCTGTTTGCGCAATAATTTATCTAATCTATTGGGATTTATGTGTAACAATTTTTGTTGAATAATGTGCAGGTTCTGGTGAATTTTTCGGATGAACTGGACGATGAGACGGTCGACATAACCGCTTTTGGTCAAGGCAGCAGGAACAGTATGCCCAACATGTACTCCAGCATGGATACGATTCACATGGACACATTTTGAGCGGTGTGTCCTTTTTTTTAATTTTTTTAATAAGGCTAAGCTCCCGTGGTCTTTTGTGAGAAGACGGAAATTTAGACGCGCGGAATTAACTCAAGTCTTGCTCTCGGAATCTCTCAAAAGCGTCTCTCTTGTCTTCGTTGCGCTCTATCATGGCGGTTACTGTGATAGTTTGCTTTTACATTTAACGCCACGACGAAATGCGCGATTTTCTTGAGCTTGAGAACAGAACGAGCGCTTTGTGCAAAAATCTCGCACGGATTTTCCAAGAAAAGATTCCGATTTTTTAGGGAGGGTTTATTCGTTTACAAGGAGAATGTAAATTATAAATATATATATATAAATATATATATATATATATATATATATATATATATATATATATATATATA
>QVOB01000314.1:0-32823 GCA_014839585.1 Pseudomyrmex concolor | reverse complement strand
TACTATTTTGTCTGTGTTGTCTCTCTTCTATGCTCTCCTAGAAGCAATAGAGATCTGAACGTCACGAGTATTACTATCGTTTTGCGAGACATCGCATCAAGAGACACGGTCGTGTCTCGCACCAACTTGACGACTTGCGACGAAGTTCGCGCGAGGCGAATCGTGACGAGCTTCATGCAAAACGTCCTGGTCGCCACGATTTCCCATGTTCGGCAAGAAAGAAATAATTCATCTGCGCTCATGCGTGTATACTTTTTCGTTAAACTCTGATTACAATATCAATGTCATGATGCGCTTATAAGATGTCAATTTTGTTGATCGGCTATACGCACCATAAATACGAGAAAACTATCGTTACACTCGTGTCTTCGCTCGCTTTATTATCTGGTTTATCTCGCTTTCGCGTTGTAAAAGTGTCATTCTATCTTTATTGCTCGTTAGGGTGCGGTCATATGCTGCGACGAAAAATTCACGGAGTGTCTCGCGCACGCTCGCTTTTTCGACGCACGCACCAATCGCAAGTCACGTGGAATGTCTTTAGCGAAGCGAGTTCCTTCGATCGATTCGACAATCGCGACAATCGATGAATTTAGATCGATACGATTGGACCGGGTGAGTTCTAATAATTGTTTTAAACGAGCCTTTAATGGTTTAGCGCGTTTTTTAATAACACGTTGTCATCCGTGACACGTGTTCTTGATATGTTTTGACAGATGAAGTATGACAATAAAAGATGAAAATAAAAAACTTTGTATTGCAGACCTTATTGTGTTACTAAAAGTTTAATAACTCAAACATCAAGTTTTGGACCATACGCTAGCTCTCCCAGTGTTACATACTTTCATTTTTACCGAGGTCATCGTTTTCTCTTCCACTCCCACCACCTGACGAGGACGAGGTACAAGAAAGTACAGAGCCGTTATTTGAGTCAGTTTGGCCGTTTGTTGTTCAGCTCCACAATTTTCTCTTATAAAATTATAAGACACGTATTAAGAAATCCATTTGCATTCATATTAGTGCGATTAAGAATAAAAAAAGAACTATAGTTATAAATATAGTTTCCGATGTTCAACTACGACTATGCAGTGGCTTCTGTTACTTTGCTGCAGTGAGTTGAAGATGTGATTTTAACTATTTTATAAAACAGCATCTCTGGTATCTGCAAAAAAAAATAAAACTGTAAACATATTTCTCATCACAAGACTTTTTCCTCATATTTTTAAATCATCGTTAAAAGATTTTCTTTATATTTTTAAATCATTATAAAAAAATGGCTAAGAAATATATAAACATTTCAATCATTGCAAATAGTTTTGAAAACAATTTTTATGTAAAAGATTTGAACATTAGGTTTTACAATAAACACATATTTCTTCAGTATCTGTCGTGAGCTCGCTTAGACTCGCCGCATACATTTCCTCCGGTGGTCTTCATGGAGAAATTAGATTCGAAAGAACCACCGAATCTTCAGTGCGAATACGATATTCTCTAAGACCGACCTTGCAGTATCCGGATCAGCAATGGTTGTGGTCGGTTACTCAGTTTCCCGTCGATTACACGATAATCGATGGCAGATGCGACAAACAGCACGTCGGAGAAAGGTAGAATTATAAAAAAATTATATAATAAAGCGATACGAAAGTGTAAATATTTATATAATAAAAATAAATATTTGTTTTTCATATATAGCATCATCGATTTGACGGAAAAAGTTGGACCTCTCGAGTTACCAACAAATCAAACGGGTTCGATAGAAGTCGCGGATTTATCCTTAACCGGAGAAATGGGTTTGTGGGGAAAAGGTTTGCTGTTAAAAGATACTTATTCGTCACGAACAATATGCGCTTCTATCACGGTAATTTACCAGTATGAAAAGCTGTAAAAAAAATACATAATCATTTATATAAATTTGGTTATTTCTCTGTGATTAAAAAATCATCCTTATATGTGTATTTCATGATTTTTCCTTCAGGTTCTCGAGAAAAATATTGAAAAACTCGCTCAGGCCCAGTTTTACAGTCCCGTGGCTGGAATAGTGCTGTTCCGATGGTTAGGCGTTCAGATAGACGATAAGTCTACCGATACGATCATCCATACGAATTTGCATTATTCTTCCAAACCGAATGTACAGTCGTCGCTAAATTACACGGAACATCATTGGAAAATTTACGTCACAGATATCTTTGAAAGCGGCAAAGGTGTAGTAATTTCAGAAGCAAAATTAATTATCCGATAAGACAGAGTCACAGTTCTCTAATTGAAAAATGTTTGCATAATTTAGACAACTGTAATATACTCCAAAGTGTATTCGATCCGAATGATTCTGGCGTCGGAAAATCCATCGGAGATATTGATGTGCGTTTAGGCAAAGTCAAAGTTGCCGTAACTACAAGAGAAAAATACAAAACTTTCTATAGAGATCCGGAACTGTCTTTACTGTCAGCAGATTTACTCAGTCCGCAACGTCATTTGTATCTAGTCATTTTTCATCCAGTACATCAGGATTCATTTTTAGCTTGCGCCAAAATTAATCATCGCAAACCAATACACACCAAGTAAGAGTTATATTTCGATCTGCATATGCTCGTAAAATTAGTATGTCAAGTTAGAATTTCCAAATCTCTTTGCACGTACGTATATGTTTTTAATTCGAAGCTCTTGGAAAAAATATTTAGGGCGGAAATCAATTCGAACGGAATCAAAGGAAAAGTTACGGCAATTCAGGAAACGCCGTTCGATCCTACATGGGTTAACGTCTCTCTGACGACTATAAACGATTTAGAAGCCAGATTACGATACGCCACCAAAGTGGCGTCATATAGAATTCACGAATTACCTCCGGAATCGGCAAAGAGCGTGGGAATTACTGTCGATCCGTGTTTAACTACAAAACGCCTGTTCAACCCTTTGAATATTGATGAGAAGACTATACCACCACCGGGTAATATAATTACATATTGTTAAGAGGAAAAAGAGACAAGAAATAGAAATCTAAATAATTGAGGGAAGAAAGTTAAATCAATAAATCTATTTGGTGATTTTGCAATTAAATAGGTTTAGGCACTCAGGATCAATATGCTATTGGGGATCTGTCCGGCAAGCTCCAAGGTCGAAAAGAAGGATCTTATCATACTGATATTTTACCCGGGAGCGCAAAGCTCAGTGGAATATACTGGGACGTGTATCTACCGCTTTCCGGAGTTCACAGTATCGTTCATCGGTCTTTAGTTCTTTACAAGTAATTGTTACTTTTACGTTAATATTATTACGCGTACAATTTTGAGATCGCACGAAGTCTTTCTCATATCTATTACATTTTAATGATATATATAAAACATTTTTGTATTTAGATACAATGAGACTGACAACAAAAGCGTGATTCCATGGGTGTGTGGCACGTTCACGCTTTATGTGCCTCATACCGACTGGCAAATGCCCATGCATACGGCAGAAGTAGTGTTCAGGTATCCCATAGTCGGTCGCATAGTTTTCCGACAACCGAAGGATGATCCCGAAACAGACACTACCATAATAATCGAACATCTTGTTCACGCAGACGGCAATATAATAAATAACACTGCTGGTCATAGGTAAATCTTTAAATAAGACAGAAAAAGAAATTTTTTTTAGAGTATACAAATACTATAAAATATAATCGACTTAAATATATGTGTGACATTTAGATGGATGGTGCATAACAATCCAGTAGGAAAAGACTTTTACAATTGGACAGGTCGATGTTTAAGTGCCGGATCACCCTACAATCCGTACAAAGTATCGTAACTAAAAATTGTCTGCTTAAAATATTCTTAGTGATAAAAATTCGAGAGAAATCGAGAGAAATATGTTACATTTTCAGGTGGAATGGAGTCCAAGTAGCTCTTGTTTCATCTCGGAAATGTCGCTGTGTCGCTTGGGCGACTTGACACGACACGGAACGCTCGACATTGCCGGTAGAAAAGTGAACGCTTCGGAACTAACTCGAAAACTTTTTACGGACACGATGTTACCGTTGTCGGGGCATCACACGTTATTCGGCAAAAGCTTAGTTATTTACGACGATCACGGTCCAGTCGCTAGAGGAAACCGGCTGGCTTGTTCCACGTAATAACGCATGAGAAACATGAGCAGAATATAAATTAAACAAAAAAGTAGTAGTATAAATTTATCTGTTACAGTATCAGCGGAGTTTATCGGCGTAAAGCGGTCGCCAAAGATTGGTTTGGCAATGGAGAACAAATATCTCTAAGAGGAAAATTAGAATTCTTGCAACAGAGCGAATATGATATCACTAATGTGGATGTCTCCCTTGAGAGTCTCGGCGGAAAGATGAGCGGATATTACATACATATGGTAAGTTATGTGAATAATTATATTTCTCAGGACTTTTTACGCAAAAGAGGTATACTTTTAACATAAGAAGAAACATTTTAAATTTCAAGATGCATTGTTACCTTGGAATTGCAGACTCCTGTAGAATACGACTTGGAATTTCCGTGCGAAGAAACATCGCTTTATGGACATTGGAATCCACTGGACGTCAACAAGACAGACATACCGATGGAAGAGGGTACGCTCGATCAATACGAGATGGGCGATTTAAGCGGGAAATTCGGTTCTTTGGACAACAAAAAACGACATATGGCAACGTACAATGACACGATGCTACCGCTGTTCGGTCCGAGAAGTGTACTAGGACGCAGTATAGTAATTAACGCGAAACAAAAGAATTCAAGGTATCCGATTGACTAAAATACACGTAGGTTTTGATTTCATCTGTCTTCAGTAGGATCTCATTTTTGTATTCAGATGGGCATGCTCGACTATCGAGAGAGGATACTCTCCGACCGAAGCCAGTGAATTACGGGCCATCGCGTCGTTTCATCATCCACAAGGCTTCGTGTACGGTTACATAAAAATGGTAATAAAGATAGCCACGAGAATTATTCATATAAAAAAAGGATACAGAAATTGGTTCTTGCAGACACAACTCGTCTATAAAGACGGTAGTCAGAGTGAAACGATAATCGAAGTCAACCTGCGACATCCGGGGAAACATGATCGCAATATCGTAAGAAAATTAACTTGATAATCACTCCGATACGCGTTTAAATTGATTTTTTCTTTAATATATCTATCGTGCTTAATGATTTTAGACCAGAAATCATAACTGGGCGATATATGTAAACCCTGTAAGCGTGGACGCCGTGGTGAAGGTGAAGAATACTCGGTGCACGGCAGGTGGATACGTTTGGAATCCCTATTTCACTCAACTAGCCGATCCGTTAAATGTAAATACATCCAATATCTGATGTATATTGAAAAGTCTTGATTTTTATGATACTATAGATTTCTCATATTTTTCCATCCATTTCATTGTTGTGTGTGTATGTGTACGTGTGTATGTGTATGTGTGTGTTTTTTCAGGATGATCTTTATCGAGAAGAATGTGGTCCGGATCTGCCGCTCAGATGTTACGTCGGTGACATATCGTCTCGTTTAGGGCCGATTAATGTGGGAGAAAAGCGACAAGTGTTCACAGATCTGAACTTTCCTTTGGGTGGAACAATATCCGCACTGGGCAGGTCTATTGTCATTTTCGATAAGGACTTCGGCAGCAACAGATTTTCCTGCGCGAACATTGAACCTGACAACGACATCGTAAAATACGCGAACATTAGAAAACCACCGCGATTTGTGGTGTAAGTTATTTATATAAAATAGCAGTGAGATTTTACGAATAAAGGGATTTAATTGTTTTTGCAGAGCGCAATTTTTGGACGATGTGAGAAAAGTAATGGGAATTCCCGAGTGGATGCTGTCTATTGACAATAGACAGACAAAGATATTACACAACGGCGCGTGCATTCAATTTCTACTGCATTTTAAAGGTAATACTATACTTGAATAGTATGCATATTTATCTACTTATTTTATGATATTTATTCAGGTCCAATTGCCAGCAAATTGGAGCAAGACTTTAGCAGACTCATATCAATTGGCAAACTCGAAGCTCCGAGTTTATATATTCCAGGATATATATCAACAAAAAGAAAAAGTTCATTAGGACATCGACAGTGTGGCGTGCGTGATCCAAATGACAAAGGTAGATTCACTTCATTCATATAAGAAAGACAAAATTAATTGGTCTTTTTAATCAATATTTTTTTGCAGGCTTTCCTCTCTATAGTAGCTCCTCCATCTTGTTTTTACCGGAAGTGTTTGTAATACTGTCTTCAATAATCATGAATGTGATAATGTAATACGAAATCTAATTTAGATAGTTTTTTTATAAGTTTATTATTAAAAGCGTGTAATATGTGAAACCATGTGGCGTTCCATAAATGTGTGTGCGCGCGCGTGTGTATGTATGTGTGTCGAGAAACTATTTTCGGTTACCACGTGTTTGAAATATTGTGCTGCAAACGCAATAGGTGACATAATTTCGAATGATATTGTTTGTACATTATTTAAATCACACATATAGAATTAAACATATAAAGTGTATATAGAAGTTATTGAAACACATTTTTTTAAAAAGAATTTAAAAAAAAGAGAGTATTGAAAAGCAAAAACTAAAATGATATTTTATATAATCGACGGTATGCATGATATCGTCTTGCAATAAATGATATAATTGTAAAGCACAGCGAGAAAAGAACAATTTCATTTCACAATTGTCAAATCACACAAAAAATAGATTGTAATAATAACTCATTTAAAATGTAATTTCTTTGAAGCAAATCGGATCTTTTACAATCGACATTTAATCGATCGAAAAGATTGACATATTTCTACATTGAGGATGAAGATTATCTCAACAGTGCAGCGCACCGTCGAGTCGTCGAAGAAGTTCTATACTCTTCAGCAAACTGTTTTAGTCGAAACGTCGAAAGGGTCGCTATTTTGAGGCGACTCGCACTAAATATGGTCAGATAGGCGGTTGTGTCCGGGGTAGGGTAGCACCCCTGCTCGGACAACTGTGGCCTGCTGGTGGGAGAGATCTGCAAAAGTTACTTAACAAGTTCGGCTCTATGATTCGAACAGTTGGTGCGCCGTGACCATCTCGTATCATTGTCCACCTCGTCGTAATCAACCGTAAATATGGTAAGTAAAGACGTTGAGAAGAAAAATCTTCGATATCGATCATCTGTTTCTTAAAAATTGTGCGAGGGTGTACCGGAGAAGAATACGAAAAAACGATATTTAAACGACGAGAAAGAAAGAGAAATATGATATGGTGCATTCCACAAAGATAAATTACGTACAGTGTGTCTAAGTGATGAGCAAGTGATGATTATGTTACTATCGCAATTATTTGTGACAATAAAGTGCGACAGTGTTCTTCAGATTTTTTTAATTGTCATTTACTTTTAAAATTTTCATCATGTAGATTCCGTTATCTATATCTCACTTTATGAGATGATATTACTTCATTACTTTTAGGTAATGTCAAGAAATTAAATTTTGCCTTAAATTTACATTACGCGTGTGCGTAATTTTTCTAATTGTGATGGTAAATACTTATGTAACAATGGTAATTCGAGAAGTAGTGCGGTACCTATATAAAGTTGTTCTATATATGCTCTGGCATCTTTTCCCTCGCAACTCACGGAATTATATTCTATTTTTAGCATCAAGCGACTACCGCCTCACTAATTTTCTTACTCAATTATGGGATGAGTTTATTTTTCCTTGATTTCTATTCTAATTTTTTTAAGTAATTGGCATTTAATAATAAATAAAAGCAAATAATTATTATATTTTTACATTTTTATAAAAAATTGCAGAACTAACGTAAAATTATTTGCGATAAATTAAAAAACTATTGCAAATAAAAAAACGTTTGTAATAAATATATTACAGAATAATGTTGTATTAAAGATATATTTTAGTTTTCTACATATAAGTATGCATATTTTTTAAATACATACATATATATAAATTTGTTCGTGTACTTACATATTAGGCGGATAAGGAAAAGAAGAAGAAGACCAAGAAGAAGGAGGAAGCAGCTCCGGCGCCCGAGCCCGAGCCAGCGCCAGCAGAAGAAAAAGCACCAACTCCTACAGGTACACCAAAGGATTCTGGCTCCACTAGAGCAAGTAGTCGTGGCAGCCGCAAGGCTAAGCGCAGCGGGTCCAGTGTCTTCTCTATGTTCTCTCAGAAACAAGTGGCTGAGTTCAAGGAGGTACGACAATGTTCCAAAACAACACGCTTTCTACGTCTCTGCATATAAATATGTATTTATAAAAATTAAAAATGTGTTATTTTTTGTTTTGCTAAATAATGAAGTAAAATGAATATTTTTTTGTGTGTTTGTAGGCATTCCAACTAATGGACGCAGATAAGGACGGTATCATCGGTAAAAATGATCTTCGCGCGGCCTTCGACTCTGTTGGTCGACTTGCGTCTGATAAAGAAATCGACGAAATGCTCAACGAGGCTTCGGCACCCATCAACTTTACTCAATTGTTAAACTTGTTCGCTGTTCGTATGTCTGGATCAGGTATAAAGAAGTCATCCAAATATAAATATACGTATAGTTTGATTTTGTACATTGAATATATCGTTTTGTCACAGGTGCTGACGACGACGACGTTGTGATCAATGCTTTCAAGACATTTGATGACAACGGCAAAATCGACGGTGAAAGGTATAGCGACAAAATCTACAAGTTCAAATAAAATTGCACGATTAAAATAGACATGTGCAATATGTCACATAAGATTTGTATTTATTCTATAGATTGAGGCATGCTTTAATGACATGGGGCGATAAATTTACGCCCAAAGAAGTAGATGACGCGTTCGATCAGATGTACATCGACGACAAAGGTTTCATCGACACTGCGAGCTTAATTGCCATGCTAACTGGCACGGGCGAAGAAGAAGAGGAAGGATAAAATCACTTGGAGTTAAATACCAAAGAAGAAAATTCATGTTTTTCGATTGCGAAGCCTCGCGTGTTAACGTCAGAGTCGCACAATGTTGCCTTTCAAAAAAAATCAAATATTTTATACTTGTGTTTACAGTTTAATTGATGACAAAAGTGTAACAAAAACAAAGCATCTGCCGAATTATTCGGTTCGAATGGATCGAAGAAAGTATTTTCCTCTTTTGTTTGGTCTCTAAGTTTCTTCTTCTTTTTCTTCTTCTTCTTGTCTTTTCATTTCTCTTTTATATTGTTCTCTCATTCTGTCTTTTTCTTTCTCTCTTTCTTTCTTTCTTTCTCTCTTTCTTTCTGATTATTATTTTTCTCTTCGTTTTTACTCAATCTTTATTTCTTTTTCTCTATTTCTCTTCATTTTTTATCTTTTTCTAGTTGTATCTTTATCTCTTTCCTTTTTTTCTCTCTTTCTTTCTCTCTCTTTCTCTCTCTTATCAATCGTTTCCCTTATTCTAGACAGTATTGTTAATTCCAGAAAATGCGACTGTATGAATGATATATCTGTCGATAAAAGCGAAGCTTCATCGTGTCATTTCTCTTTATTTATGTAAAAGTATTAATATAAATCTGTACAAAGTTCTTCAATTTTGATCTGCAATACTGCCGACCGAGTCTAAAGAGTACATCAGCCTCCTGATACGAAATGAAAAAATACAGAACGTTATATTTTTGTTGGATCTGAATACACTGCTCATCTTGTGTTGATTTAATTCGAAGAAATACACATTGTTGCATCTTCCATTTTTTTATAATACATATCTCAGAGATGTTCTATGCAAATAATATAATATATGAAAAATATATACTTGATGTATTATGTAATATGATGTATAATAAAGGAGTCATTGGTGTGGCGAAAAAATTGTATTTGTAACTTTAAATAAATATTTAATACTAATTTTTTTTTTACTTTAATATATCTAAGAAACAATGTATGTAAAAACACTTCTGTTCTCTTATTTATTAACTCATTTTTAAACTGTACCTAGAATTATTTGAAAATCTAATATCGCCTGCGTGTCCTTTTTAATATTAAGTGCCCACAAACTGCACTCTACTGTTATCAGTCTAAATGCTATAGAAAATTATATCACATTAATAAAGTGCAATGTTATCTATGTAAAGAAAAAGCTAATAATCTCAAAAATTGTGATTGATGTTGGGTTACGTGTGATATTTTTGAATCGTAACGCGACCACCGGTGCTAAATAATCCGGTTGTCCGGCGAACGGGAAATATTGTACAGGGAAACCAGGCTTTGGTAAGTATTCGATTTCTCCGACATGATCTTTGTCGACATTATTTGATCCGTCGCACCACAACCAGACATAATTCTGTTAAGATCGTTATAAACAAATTAAGTCTGTTCTTTGTGTGAGAAACGATTCGTCTGCTTGATAAGAGAAATATTAGAGATATTTCTAAGTATAGGCGTTATATAATTCTTATTTAAATTAAACCTTGTCTGAAAATCGCACAGTCTCTTGCAGAGAACGCGGCATATTCTTCGGAAACTGGGAGGATTTGTTATAATGTACAGGTATCCAATTGAATCTCTGCAATAGTTGCGTGTAAATTTTAAATTACTAAAATTTAACGCGCGTCAATAAAAAAAATATATAATAAAAGAGATTGTGTGCGTAAACTGCGTTTATATTGTTTACTTTATTAAATTTGATGAAGACACATGGTTGCAATGGATTCGTGTATCCATAAGGAGGTTTCCCGCAAACACCAAGACTCTCAATATCGAAAAAACAAGGTTTTACCCCGAACACGCCATTGTAACATTCCGCGACTGTCTTGTAATTTTCTTTACTTTTATTGTATTCTAAATAAAAAGTAACAATATTTTTTGAACTCTTTTTTTATTTGATAACTAAATACATACCTTGAAGAAAATTATTCAACGCTTCTATGTATCTCTTCGGTCGAGCGTTTGTACTTGAATTATCGATCCAAATAATGGGAGATGTCGTGGGTAGCATAGTGTTCGGCTTGAAGTCGATTCCTGCTTACAAAAAAAAATAAGATATTACAAAGTCAAGCCTTGATCTTTGATTCTAAAACAATCTATATATCACAAATACATTTTTTGCAAAGATAAATATTAAAAAATAAAATATTGTAGTGTTTTATACAAAACATGTGAAAACAAGAAGATACCTGGACTATAAAAATCCGGAAATTGACGATAAAGTGAGAAACTTCTCCTGACAGATGTGAACGCTAAACCCTCGTAGAGAAAAAACGGCTTGTCTAGTTTCGAAACGTATTGAATACTAATCCACATTTGAAACACGAAAATGGAGCTCAGTATAGTGAGAAAGCACAGATAGAAGATTCCTAGCTCGACTATTCGTGTCAATAATTTTATGATCAGTGACTTGTAACTTATCTACATATTGAAACTACATAGTGCATATAATTATACCCCATTCTTTTCCTTTTCTGCCGAGTAATGTTCTTCTTTGTGAATTCCAAACAAATCGCAAAAAATTACGCACCGGTCCCAAATCAGGCTCGGGTTTCCTACTTTCATAATACTCTTCATCGTGCAAAATAACCATTTTTAAGATTTCTTCACGTTACTATGTTACATCATCATGTGTTACATATAATGACAAATAAAACTTGAAGTCTGTTCTGTGATCATAAAGCGATATTTATTGTAGAGCCTTGCAGCACTCAGTTTTAAGCCAACACAACTATAACTTTCTTTTTTAACATATGTATACATTAAAATCTTTTACTCTTTATTGAATTCCTCGACAATATAAAAAAAAAAAACATTATTAATAATGAAGAAATTATTTGTGAAAGAACCTCAGATACACAATTATACCAAGAATGACTAATTCTAAGAGTATGATCAAAATGAGAACAATTTTATTTGTCAAAACCCTCACTCGCATAATATTCAGAATCTTTCGCGTTTTATTGAGTTCCTCATCTGTCTGCGACAATCTTCGCTTCGCTCGCAGGAGACGTTCCTTTTGCTCGCCCAGCTCGGAAATCACTTCAGTCCCTATTTGTTCGCTTTCCGCTGCGATAACCTGCGATCTCGCGACCGATTGCGCCGAGCGTTCCAACGCTGCATTGCCGTCCAACAAAACGCGACGATGCTCGGTCTCCCAATCAATGCCAGAATTCATTGTTATTTTTATTGTGTACAATTAATATAGCGAATGTCTCGATTGTGAAGAATATTACAAGCTGATCCACACATACACAAATTGGACATTAATTTTAATTACAAATTGTTTATTCCTCATCATCTAAAATCGAAGATATTGCAAATGTAAACATAACCAATCACTCTGCGCGAACATTCTATCTTAATGAAATTATATTGAACGATAATTGTAGGAATTACCTGTGGTTTTTAACTCACTAAAACTTATGTGATAAATCATTGTTGTTAATAATAATAATAATCGTTGTTGTTGTTATCTTCCAAGAGAAACGAGAGAGTGACCCAGAGTAACAATCACAAATTAAGTGACACTAATGACAGGTGACAGCTGTTTTGTAAAATGTCATGTATCTTAAGCCGGGAACATACGGAAACTTAAGCGGTAAGCTTAAACAAATCAACCAATCACAGGCCGACATTCTTTCACAAAATATCACAAAAAATATCGGTTTTGTATCCACTGAGGGCGCTGTTGGCTCACGGAAATGTAACTTCCTATCTAAGTATCGCGCGCTATGGACGAGCCATTTGAAGACACAATCTGCCACTCTCTCGGTGGTTTTTTACGGGTGATAGTCGTCTGTCATAGCAGGTACCGTGTATTAGAACTTTGACACAATACTATACGCGCACGCACTGTGCTTAAAATTCGAACCTAGATTAAACTGTCGCTAATCGATGCTTCTGTTCAGGTCTCCGAATAGAAATGTTGTCTTGGGTACAGGAAGCAGTGAAAATGAATCCATTTTCCACGCCGTTCACGATGGCCAAGTGTCAGGCGCTGGAAAACGGCTCTCGGCCGCTCGTTCCAGGTCGCAATATCGCCGCTGCCTCCGTCGAGGAGGGTGGTCAGTACTTCTTTTTTCATCTAATTACTCATGATTCAATTGCGAATCAAACGAGCAATTTTTTGTCTTTGATATATCGAGCGAGAGGTTATAACACTTCTTGAGAAAAATTTCGTTCAAAACCGCGATTTCTAATAATCTATCAACTATTACATCAGTTTCTCTTGCGCACCCGTTTTATCATAGGCGTAATCTCTTACGAATAAGAAAAGATATTGGATATTGTTACATGACCATGCCGTTTTAATGTGACATTGCGACAAAATTACATAACTAAAATGTGTTTGATCAAACGTCATAGTTTAATCAGATTTCTTTCGTTTGAAAAGTCGATCGGACATTCGTCGATGCAATTGCAACTGTTTTATGGAAATTTAAATTGAATATCTAATTATAAAATTTTGACGTATCGTTTTTTATTACGCGATAGAAATACGAAGAGATATTCGATTGCGCGAAGCACTGTGCGATACATACACATATGCACGTCTCACGACACGGACACTTCGGTGTACTTGACTTCAATTATTTTTAAAAGAATTATGAATTATATAATTATTGAGTAACGGAGTCTATATCTGCATATAACACAGAGAAGCTTAAATGTCTTTTCATTTATTTATTTGCTTTGAAAGCATAAACTCGCAGAGTTGCATAAGAGAGATTCCGCCATCTTAATATCGGTGTATGTGTGTTGTAAAATGCGCCCCTCCCTTACCTCTGGCCTTGAACGATCACACTAAAATCAGCCTCCCTCATGACTATCGTTGACTATGACCGAGAAACGCATCGGAAGTATGTCGAGCATGCAGGATATTTTTTTTTTATTAACTATGACAAAACAATGAGACAAAGTCTGCTTGTATTTTGTATGTTGTTCTAAAGAAGAACTGGGATGAGCATAGATTGATCAGCTGAATGAATAATTTCATGCAATGTGGTGTTTTATATATTTACAGATAGCTGTGAATTTGCATCAAATCATTATTTCATGTTATGTGGCCTTGGAGGTATTTTATCCTGTGGTATCTATTCTTAAATTAACTTTTATATATACTATATTTTTTATCATATATACATATGTTTATATATGTAATTTATGACAAACTTTATTTATTATAGATAACTGTTGCCGAGGATGGCACCCGAGGAATAGTAAAAGGATGGGCGCCCACTTTCTTTGGTTATTCTATTCAAGGAATGTTCAAATTCGGACTGTATGAAGTCTTTAAAGTTCAGTACTCCGCATTAGCTGGCGAGGAACTTGCTTATGAATACAGAACCACGTTATATTTGATATCATCGGCTTCCGCTGAATTTTTTGCAGACATTGGTCTAGCACCATTCGAAGCTGCAAAGGTACAGCTCATATTAATGAAAATTTTTATGTTAAGTTGTATATATAGTGTATAAGTAAATTCCTATCTCGCCATTTTTGTTTTACGCAACGTGCAATTTATAGGTGAAGATTCAAACTACGCCAGGATACGCTAACACTTTGAGACAAGCAATGCCGAAGATAATTGCGGAAGAAGGTATTTCAGGCTTCTACAAGGGATTGGTGCCATTGTGGCTGCGTCAAATTCCGTACACTATGATGAAATTCGCGTGCTTCGAGCGTACCGTCGAACTTCTTTACAAATACGTGGTACCAAAGCCTAGAACAGAATGCTCGAAAGGCGAACAATTAGTAGTCACCTTCGCGGCCGGCTACATTGCCGGTGTTTTCTGCGCCGTCGTATCTCACCCTGCTGACTCGGTGAGTTTTACTTATCAGCCGTTTACTTTGTAAGATTTCTTCATGATCTCTATAACACGCGACTTTCCGTCCATCAGGTGGTGTCGAAATTGAATCAAGAGAAAGGAGCGTCTGCGGGTGAGATTCTGAAGAAGCTTGGTTTTGCCGGCGTATGGAAGGGTCTGGGACCGAGGATCGTCATGATCGGTACTTTGACCGCGGCGCAATGGTTCATTTACGATGCCGTGAAGGTTTGGCTGCGCATGCCCCGTCCACCACCACCCGAAATGCCTGAATCTCTCAAGAAGAAGTACGGTCTAGCATAAGCGCCTCGATTAGACCATCGTTAATTAGAGAAAGTACGTGTATAAAACAATAATTTGATCTTGACCGTACGTTTATCGACGAGTAACGTGTTCTGTTACTTATTGTCGGATATTTATTTCGTAATCTTATGTACATCCGCATCCAAAGGGCGACACTGCCGCAAGATTAAAAATAAACAGTTGTATATTACAAATAGGAAAAAAAAATATAGGACGCAATAATTGCCGATACAATTTGAAGAGGCGTAGTGGAACCTATTTTTTTGTGACGGTAACAGACTACTCAAGATAATTGTAAGCTGTCACATTGTACATAGAGTAATCGCTCTAAATAAAAAAAATCGATTGCTCGATTACACACATACAAATCACTTTTTTTCGAGATTATATTTTAATATAAAAACAAATTATAATTTTTTATAACAATTTTTTATAGCATATGTTAGTACGCAATACATGTACAGACAGTTATAAAAATAATATATAACTGTTTAAACTTTATAACAATACTTTCAAGGTAAGTATTGCGCCATAAGTACAGCATCTAAGTAGAAAATGTCTTTTAGAAATATAAATAGATCTCATAGAAATGCAACTAGACTCCTGGTAAGCCTGTGTATATCATACAATAAAATTATTGTCATTAATCAGAAATACTGTTGCTTTGACAGTAAGTAACGGCATCCTGTACAGTCGCGAACATTTGTAACGACAATGTGCCGTACATGTACAGATCGCATTTCTTTATAGTTTCGTAAACGGGACTGGGACAATTGGTGAAGTAAAACTCAACATTTATCTGTGCGAACTCTTCTACGATCGAATGCAACACTTGAACACTACTAGGATCGATGTAACTCAGCGCGCTCATGTCCATGATTATGCATTGCAATTCAGGTTTACTTTCAGAATTTTTATTCAGAAAATGACCTTCGTCCGCCAATTGTTTTCTAAATTTGATGATCTTTTGCGGACATACTCCTACTAGCGTATATACAGTAGATTTAAAATGATTATTATTGGCAAAATTTAAAGTTCCGCAATAATGAAGTATTTTTATTCCAGGTATTTCTACCGCCTAGAAAAAGAAAAAAAGCATAGTCATGTTGTTTTCCTAATTATACTATCTTATAGCGTTTATTTTATTTATTGACAAGACTTACCGCTTTATATCTGTTCAAGTTCAAGTATAGATCTGTATGCGGTATGTGACCTAGCAGACACGGGTGAGGTCGAATAGCTTGCAACAGAATGATGACCAACGAAACAAACAATCCCGCGAGCAATCCGATGTCGATATTTATTAACGTTACAACAAGGAATGTTACGATCCAAATTATAGCGTCGGCTTTGCTGAGTTTATAGAATTTTTTTAACTGACTAGCTTGTAAAAACATTCCCTTTAAAGCTACCTGTAAGAAATGTACAATTTTTTTAACAATAATGTTTTTATGATTTATCATTAGTTATTTTTATTTAAAACTTTGTGTATTTATATTTTTTCTTATTGGTTTTACTAATAATTATTTACATACCACTATTATAGACGCTAAAACACATCTCGGCAGGAGCTCAAAAAACGGTGCAATCCAAAGAAGTATTACGAGCAACAACAAGCAAGATACGATACTTGCTACCTGAGTACGTCCACCAACAGTTTGTTGAATGAGAGATCTACTTAGAGAAGCCGATATTGGCATGCACGAGAAAAAAGAACCCATTACATTGCTCAAGCCCTGAAAGAATGAAAATAATTGAACTTATATTGTATCACAAGTATGTTAAGTAATTGTCAAGATATATGCCTAACCATTGCGAGAAGCTCCTGATTTGAATCTATTTCATAGTTGAGTTTTTGCGCAAATATTAATGCCATTGATACGGTAATGGTGTACGAAACCATGGTTATAGCAATGCTATCAATCGCTACTAAGGGCAATAATTCAATACTGGGTATTTCAAACTTAGGTAATCTGTTAAAACATTAAATACAATAATATGACATCTCTTAATATATTCGATGTATGCGATACTACACTTACATACCCTGTTGGAATATGTCCAACGATTTCGATATTATAAGTCTGTGGTAAATCACAATATCGGGAAACTAATGTCCCACCAACAACTGCAATGAGTTCAATAGGTACTGGTATGCTGCATTTTTTGTTCAATCTCGGCTAAGTGCAAATATAAATTACGTGTCACATTACTATTTTTTTCCTCTCTTCAAGTATCTTTTAATTATAAATAACAAATTCATGCTCTATTTACCTTTAGAAACTCATTGTTAATTATAAGAATAATTACTGATATAGTTGACACTATTGCGGCAGATATATTGGTATTTTTTATTTCTTTAAATATATCTATGAAAGTCTAAAATATCGAAAAAGACAAAAGAAGATAATTTTACTCATAATTTGATAAAATTTAAGCATCTTATAATATACAATAGTCTTAATTTAAATTTACTTACAAAAATTAATTTAAAATATCCTTTTTGCTTTGGTAATTTAAGACCAAGTAGATCCTTTATCTGAGATATTAAAACATAAACAGCAGCAGCTGTTGTAAAACTATTTACCAAAGTTTCACTTAGCAACGTTGTCACGATACCTAATCTGAATATGTACATTATTATCTGTAACAAAAATCTTCTTTGTTCTTATTCTTTTTACATTGTATCTTAAACTGATACTATAATTTGTAATATATATTGACGATATATTTACCTGATATATTCCAACCATTAGTGTTACAGCTGTAGCCACTTGTATAGGTGTATACGTATGCGTAGTATTCTCAAGATTTAGAAAAGAACTATCTGAAATATTCGCAGATGCATGTTCCACAAGTGGATTTGAGTGAGACGTTACTATCTTTCCAGTCATTAAGCATACCACAGCAAAAGTTCCTGATGAGTTCCAAGAATGTTTGATTATTGAGCATTGTCGAACAAGTTTACATTAAAGTGTATTATATTTTTAACTGTTCTGGTAATTGAAGTTAACCAGACAAAAATGCATTAGCTGAAAGTAACAGAATATATTTTTTGCTATTTCATATTTTTATCCTCAGTATCTTATTTATTTATGAGTTTTTTTGAACACAGTATAGTTTGTATAATTTTATTCTCATTCATTTGTATTCTTACCTATAGATACATGCTTAGATGTGCCAAACAAAAAATACACAAGGACAGGAAAGAAGGCCATGTATATGCCAACTACTGGTGGCAAGTTTCCCAAAAATGCATAGGCCATACCTTGGGGTATATGCATTATTGCCACAGTCAAACCAGAAATAATATCAGGTATTAGGTCTTTTTTACAATTATACTTGCTAAGCCATTTTATCACTGGCACAGTTGACATTATACAAGTTTGCCAGTTTTTTGACTTAACATTGTTTAGTATACTCTGAATCACTACAAAAAGAAATATATATATTTAATAACATAAAACATAACACAATTTGTGACATATATGTGCAACTTACCAGATGATTTTGGTTTCTGATAATTATAATCTTGATTCAGTTCTTCATGTTTGTAAATAGGTCTTTCTATATGTATTTGCATCAACAAATCCTGCTTCTGCATGATTGCAGTTTATATTGTGGATTATAATTTACTGAATAGACTTTAGTCTCTGAATAACTCCTTTCCTCTTAAAGGATGTACTATATCTTTAGGCATAACCCAGGAATGGTGTTTATCTCTGGGTTTGTGTTCAGTTTATCTTTATCTGTACACTTCACAAGTAATCAAATTCAATAATCATTATTAAATCCACATGATTGATACAATATCTTAGTATACTTGAGATTTGTAATTTTCTAATATATTTTATAATTCTTATATAACAATTTACTCGTATTAGTCACTGTCACATGTGCAACATCTAAAAGTTGTCTTAGAAAATATATTCAATAATTAAACACACATGGAACGCACATGTGTAGAGGTATTAAAATAAATGTATTTTTGTAATTGTAATGTATTGTTCAAGTATCGCTGACAGAACAAATTTTTACAGTACTGAATAACACAATACAGAAATGATTTTATATATAATCTTTAGCGCGTCTTCGACCGCAAGTTCTGTGTGACAATGCGCAACACAACTGAACACTGACACGATACATGTGGAAGACGGTCATGTGATACATCGCGTAGTGAGGGAACAACCACGTGGTGGAAGAATTCTCATGAGCTGCACGCGGCACAAAGACAATCCCTTTGGTAACAATCCGCATCAATAATTTACAATAAAAAGTAAAAGCTCGAATCGATAACGATGTTTTTTATTTGCCAATTCTTGCGTTTCACATAAAACTACGTAGTGTACATTTTTTCAGGATTCAAGACAAAGTGTCAGTCTACTAACATAAAACTTCACTCATTGCTCTGCTTCGTACGGTATCGCACTTGTCAGAAGATCTTTACACGCCGATTACACGATAAAGTCAAGGTTTCATCTGTCACATCTTACGTGGTTTCGAGACGTAATATACTTGCAGCACTATGATCTTCCCCGCGCGGTGTACAACACATGCGCAAGTTACGCGCGCAGTTTTGCTTTCCTCCAGACGTCAGCAGCATCCAAGCCCGCCGGTACAAGTATCAACAAGTAATAGAAAGATATGATAAATATCTAATCTTCAGATTTCAATAATGAAAACTAGATTACTATATATTAAAAATGTTAAATTTCTATATATTGTTCTTATCTTGCAACGTATGCACGCGAGTCATATATTTGCAAACGATTCGCGTTTAGATGAACTTACGTGAGTGTACGGCTGATGGATATTTCTAGTTGGATTTTATAAATATTTAAAATCGACTTATTTACAGGTATATCCGCGTATAAATATAAAATATAAATAACATCTAAATATATAAAATGGTCTCATTTTGCAGGAACCGGCTATAAATACAATGTTCTGCGTGTAATGTGTACGACGAAAGAGCGAAGGAATTTTTAAAGAGGATTGAATTAGAATAACTGAAGATACTCATCAATATACATTGAGAGACAAAGGACCGCATAAAAATAAGTACACAAATCATCATGTTTTACATAACTTGTTTTCTTTAGTTGCTTGTTTACTCTATTATACAATTTTGTTTACTATATATACTATATAGTAAAAAAATGCACCAAAAGTCTAAATGTAGTAGAATATATATCGCATAAACAATGCAATTTTTCAAAAAATCAGTTTTAGACAAAAGTTTAAAAGACGCATGAAATATCTATTTGATAAGATCCATCTTTAATGGTGTTGCACGTGCGCCAAGGTCAGGTCAAGATCAAATGATTTTTTAAGTAAAAGAGATCAGCTAATGTGCAATAAAAAGCAGGAAGTTCTATTGTAAAAAAATCAAGGTAACCTGATTAACACCATTCACAATCAAATGGATATTGTTCAATGCATATTTTTAAACCTCATAATTTTTATCAGAAACTTTTTTCAAATTTGCATTTACAAGATATTTGATTGTATCCATAATTTTTTACTCATTCAGTATTTGCATACTTCCACATTTCCATATCTTGTGCAATTTGTTTAATCTTACTTCAATTAAAGACAAAGACTAAATATATTTGACATTATGTCGTTTAATGTGCAAAATGTCACTAAAAAGAACAAATTTTTAATGTCTATATATTATATAATATACAATATATATATGCGCAAGTACGAGTAGGCTGACACTTTCTCCAATAATAAAATTCGTCTCGATTTGGAAAACAAATTCCGTTTATTAACACATCGATTTATTACGTCAACTTCCAGATATTTTTCTGTAAATCGGTGATAAATTTCGATACATTTCCGACAAATGGTTGCTTGACGAGATGAGTTAATACATCCGTGAGCACATCTCGAACAATTGCATAATAATAACACTTTGAATTGAGATCAAAATGTGACACATAAGTAAGGTGTATACAATTTGTAGAACATGTTATAGTAATTTCGTGTCGCCGTACCTATGACAGAAAACAATAAAATAACTTTCTATGTGAAAAGAAAGGGAGATAGAGAAAAGAGAGCGGGAGAGACAGATAGAGAGAGAGAGAGAGAAAGAAAGGAAAGGAGCACAAGAGCAATTCTCTCGAGAAACCGAAACGAAAGAATATATGGTAAAGAAGATACATGTGAGGATGAAACTCGTCACCGGAGGGGAATATCTGGTGACTCCCACCTTATATAAAAGCCTTTTTCTGCTATATGATGTATTTAGTCTTTTAGTTTCAAACGGCACTGCGTGTGTTATTATCCTCGAGTGATCATCCTCATCTTCAAGCTGCTTCGACCTCGGATAATGCCCTACTGAAAAAGGACTCTCTCATCAAAATGCTACGGGGTGCTACTAGGGTTCTCTTTATCCTGGTATGTGTATCTTGATAGTGCTTTGTATATCTCTTTAAAGATTTAGAAGATAAATGAGCTCGCGCGCGAAACTTAAAATCGACTGCATCACGTCTTTTCTGATATGGAAAACTTAAACTTTAAATTTAAGGCTGTTGATTGTGTTTCTTTTTTTTGCAGTTCAATTAATTTTAATAACTCGATTTTTACTTCATATTTTTAAGAATTAGGTTTATTTGTTGCAATTGTTTTCAATAAGAAGATCTGTGACAATATTTGCAATCTCATCATCTTTGAAGAGATTCGATAATTTATGACAAGATTGCGTGCATTAAATGAAACATGTTTTAAGCATCTGGTGTGTATTGGTTACGTTCTTTTGATGATAATTCGAAAGGTAAACATTTTCGTACACGTGTTACTTTGAACTACGTTTTTTTTATTTTGACGCATGAAACTGCTATCAAAGTCTTTTTTACGTGCAAGGTTTTTTTTATGTGTTACTACTTTTGTTGCTATTATAATTGTCACTTAAGATAATTAGTGTACACTTTGCTTTTTTACTAATCGTAACAAAAAGTGAGAAAAGCTAATTTACAACTTGCATAATGATCGCATCGTGATTCACATTATCTTCCACGAGGTTCGTTGATCTTGGCGCGCACACACAGAATGCTCTCTTACATATCATTCATACCTTTCAATAGCTTTAACACGCTGATTGTTATTGGGGTCACAGGTGACCGCGACTTTTCAGTAACTCCGCGCTAGGATCATCGGTGACTCATTGATCCGCGCTATTGAACTTATTTGGAACCAGTTGCAACAAATATTGCGTCACTTCTAAAATTCTAGCACACGTGGAATGCTGAGAGTTTTATCTTGACGCAGAGTTTAAGATCGAATGGCAGTAACACTTCGCAAGAATTCACTTCCAATCTGATTAAAGTTTTGTATCTCACTAATTAGGTGAGTGAGCGCGAGGTCTTCTCATCCAGATAACAACTTATGTGTTTTATATAGACGTGCTTCTACGAACGTCTATATATGGAAAAGCTTCTCTGTTTTAACTAGTCCAAACTCGGACGAAGTTTCATGAATTAAATGCGCAGGTACAAATAAAGAGCAAATATCTTAGGTTTGTTTTCTTAGAGTTTTTTGTACAAGCAAAATTTTTTTGCTTGTACAAAACAATATCTTAATACAACATTTTTATTGTAGCTCAAACATCTATTATTTAAAAACGTTGGATAAAATATAAGTAAAATAACTTGAAATTTAGTTCCGACCGAAGAAATTGAACGAAGTACTTCTTGACAAAAAAACGAACATGTTATCTTTAAAGAAGAATTTATTCAAAAGAAATTGTTCAGTTTTTTTTCTCCGAAGAATTAGATGTCGATTAGCATAAGTGACGCGTTGATGACATTCGTCGCCGAAAGATGTGTCACTCACGCATTAGGTAAAGTTCCATTCTCGGTATGCCGATACGTAATCTAGAAGCGTTTGAAATGAAAACAACGCGCACTTATTCCAATCTGTCTTGCAAATGTCATTGAATCTTTTACATTCACTTATAGTCTAACTGTCTTCATCTGAAAGTGAACGCATCAGTGTATTGACACTGACAACTTGAAGACAAACACGTATCGTATGAAAAAAAGTCAGACTTATAGACGAGTAAAACCTCATTAATCAATTTTACGCGGAAAAAGTTACGCGGATTATTACACGAGAGAGTTATCTTAAAGTATTCACGTGATTTATGCAGGAAATATAAAATTCTTTTACTTTCTCACATTAGGCAAATTTAAAAGACAGATACCGCACACGAAATTAATATATTCGACATACAATTCAGTCATTTCCGCATACAAGCTCTTCTTCTTCTTTCTCTTGCAGTCGTATTGAAGACTTTTTTCAATCAATACGCGAAATGTGCAGCGCGCACGTTACTCATCATCGCTGTTTATTCTAGTTTGCGCGCGTTAAAAAAAAAACGTTCTTTTGAACCGTCGAAAGTGTAATAATGCGGAATTAATGCGGTCAACCGCAGGACTAACACAATTGTGCACCAGGAGGTTTTTGCCTCCCGGCTAAAATGCTGGTTTCTTTACGCAACCGTTTACAGGTGACTTTCACTGAAGATGATACATCGATTCTGCACGCAATTCATAAGCTGATACAGCTTTGGCCATTTGACTGGCAGATTCACTACGAGCAATTAAAAGAGATCCGGCTGCGTCAAATGTCGTCCCGTTTACCTTTAAGGCTTATCAAAGTCGTTGTGTACACCTTGTTTGGTTGGTCGCTCTCGATCACTTCGTCATACTATTTACTTTCGATTCGCGCGGAAAATATATAGAATTCTAGGGAATAATTCTCAAACAGACACGTTTGATCTTATCTATCGCGTCAATTTTTATTTCTTGTGTGTGTAATAACTTGAAACAAAAATTTGTGTAAATGACAAGTTTATTTCAGATTTAAACAAGAGATAGAGATACAGATAGATTTATTTACTGAAAATTAAATCAGAAGACGCCAATTACTGTGTTTTACAACCAATAAATATCCTAGTGACAAGAATCGCAAGGTAGAGTCGCTTAAAAAAAAAAAACCTTGAACCAAATGATCTTGCTATTGTTCACTAAAATATCACGACATAAATACCGCGGATGAATTAATCCTTGCGGCAACATTTGACGCGGCAAGTACGCGCGGAGAAGGGTTTAGGTCGGGAGTTAGCATATGTTAACCTTTTATTATATAGTTTGTCAATCCGGAGCTAGAAAAAGAAAATGATGAAGGAGAGTCTCTTCTTCTTGGTCGCCTCGCGCCTGGTCTTCTTGGAATCGCGCAACTTTCGCCTCTCTCGTGGGTGGAACAACAGAACGGTCGAGATCGTTTCGATCCTAGTCAAACCCAACTTTAACTCTGACTAGACACGTGCTACTTTTAACAGTATAGACGACATTCTCCCGGCAATCCTTATTGAGCGTCAAATCGATTGCGAAATCGGATGGAATATTTAATGAAAATCAATAATTTTTTTTTACGAAACAATATGATGATAGATTTGAAATAAAACCTCGAATTTGCTCTCATAGGTGATCGCTAAATCGGTATCGCAAATCATTCAGGAGTCGAAAACCACCAAACGGAATGAAGACGTGATTTTGAATATCAGCGATGATCTGAAGAGACAGTACTTGCGTCAAAACATCACGTCAGGCAAGTCAAGAAGTAACAAAAGAAAATTATTAAAATAAAATATTCTATATATATATATATATATATATCTATGTATAGTTTACTTAGAAAACATTTTAACAATCTTTTGTAGATGTATATAAATACGGTTATGATGTCGATTCGAATGGACAATTTCATCATGAAATACGTGGTCCGGATGGTGTCACGTACGGCTGTTACGGCTACGTCGATTCTTTTCACCGATTGCGAACAACATTTTATCTTAGCGACGGCTGGGGTTACAGGGTGGTTAATGCGGGGAAAGACGTGGAACTGTTTCTTCACGAGCACGAACATCACGTAGGGGGTGACAAACACGATCATCATGGTGTCGTTACACCGTGGGAGAAATTACATTTTCCCGCGATGTGCGCAGAATACACACACGATACCGTTCCAGTTTCCAAAATACCAAGTGCGTGAATGAGAGTTTACGGACTTTTATATATAAACACATACGCGTAATATAATATAATACTTGTATAATATAATCGTATCGACGGTATATAATAAATACGCTAATGTAAATATATTGACTTTTTTTAAACAGCGCCTATCGAAAAAGGATCATTTATCGACGCATCGTCAACTCGACCGCCCTACAAACCTGCTTTAGATGGTATGATTTTAAAATACACACTATTATTTTATGTAATTAAACAATTCTACAAGTACAACAAATGTCATATTAAAGCTGTAAAAACAGGGAAAGGTCTGCATGATATACTAGAAACGTCACATACGCCGACGGGTTATCCTCGTAATCTTCCTGGCATATCAAGATTATTATCACGTCCAGAACAACCAAGAACGTTTCCTATATCAGAAACGTTTAATTCTCCAGGAACATCAGTTTATGCTAAACCCGACAATTTAGGAACACTGGGCACTTCAAGAATATCATTACAAGGAAAACTCGACACATCCGGTATACCAGAAACATTCGGCACTCCAGAAACATCAGGAAGTCTGGCGTATCATGAAGAATCGATCAGTTCAAAAATATCTGATACTCCAGATGTACCTAAATTATTGCCAGGACAGCATGGCACACCAGGATCACCTGGTATATCTGGTTTATTAGGAATATCAGATACTCTAGGAACACTAGGCACTCTAGGAACGTCAAGAAGACCGGTTATGCCTACTCAACTTGGACAACCTGGCATTCCAGAAACATTTGATATTCCTGTTACTTCAGCTAAGTCCAAATTATTACTACATTCACAATATTCTGGAACGACAGGAATATCTCACACTCCAGAAACAGCAGAAATATCGGGAAATTTGGCATATCATAAACAGTCAAGCAGTTTAGAAAACTCTAAAAAACTCGGTACTCCAGAAATATTTGATATTCCTGGTATTTTAGTTATACCTGGGTTATCTGATACATCGAAAATATCCGGTATCTCAGGAACTGCAAGAATATCAGGAAGTCTTGCATATCCTAAACAACCAAATAGTCTAGATATATCTGATACTTCAGATACATCTGGATTATCGTCACATTATCCAGGACAATCTGGTGCATCTCGTACAGAAACACTAGCTGGTCAAGTAACATCAAGGAGACCTGCTTATTCTAGACAGCCTGGCACTGCAAAAGCATTGAATATCTCAATTATATCAGCTAGATTACCGTCATATCTAGAATATATCAACACGTCTGATACATTAGAATCTGATATTCCGGAGGCAAGTTTGACTTCTTCTAGACAGCCAAACATTCCGAGAATATCTAGTGCTTTGAGCACATCCGGATTATTGCCTCGTCAAGAGCAGCCGGGTATATTAAGTCCATCAAAAACATTTAGTATTCCTAAAACATCAGATGTTTTGAATTACTCAGTACAAACATTCATTACAAGAGCACCAAGTATTCCAAGTACATCTGAATTGTTATCACACTCAAGTCAATTTGGGACACTTAATACAGTAAAAAGTTCAGTGTATTCTAAACAGCCAAGTGTTCCAGGAATTCTTGATATCTCAGGTGCACGTGAACTATCATCTCATCAAGATCAGTCCGGTACATTAGTCACTTCGGAAAGACTAGAAAGTCCAGTCGAACAATTAGGCGTTTCAGAAATTTCTGATACTCTAGGCATACCTGGATCATCTCATTTAGAACAATCCATTCTATCTGATAGATCGAGAATATCGGATTCTCGAAAAATATCAGGACAATCGTTTTTGCCTGCTTATTCTGAACAGCAAGACATCTCAAAATCATCTTTCAATAATAATGGAAGCATATCTGGATCGATATCTTATCGAAAACACTCTGATACTCCTAGTATACCAAGAAAATTCGAAACTTTTGCATATTCTAAAGCTTTGGATAAATCACTTATTTCTTCAAAACATGACAGGCTAGGTATGTTATTAGTATTTCTCAATATTTTACTTATAAGTAATTTAAATTATCGTTTTTTTTTGTCATGATTATTTAGGAAATCCCAAAAGACCAGTGGAATTTAAAGATTCAGATGAAGTCGTTGAAGGTGTAGGAGGAATCGATGGTGTGAGTCGTAATGGAGATGTCGGACTCGATGGTCCTAATGGACCGTGGCCAACTGGTTCACCAGGTCCTAATGGACCGTGGCCTGGTGATCCAAATTACTTGTCTGGAATAGAACCAACAAGAAGACCTCCGCAAATAGGATCGATAAAGCATCAACATTCCAAGACCTTTCCACTTGACACTGATAATTACAAGTCTGTCACGCAATATTATTTCAAGAATAAGACTGAGCCATCATATGCAGACTACGAAAGTATCAAATTGAATTTTTCACACGCAACAAACGTACCAATATATACAAAACAGACTAAACCTCAATACAAAATCGAATCTACATCGTCAATTTATGAAAAAGAAGATACATATAATGCAGATAAAATTAACTCACTGTTGCAAACAAGCTCGACATCACCGTTACTGAAAAATAATGTTAAAAATCATAAAACTGCGGACTTCGTTAAGCAACTTCCACAGGATTATAATCACGTATCTCGCATCGATTCGCATCAAACAGAAACACCTTTTGAACAAGACTCCGAACAATTATCTGTTCATGATCGGAGTCAATATCAAAAGTCAGTTTTTTATCCTACTCATAAATCACAATTTTCCAAACACCGATACAATAAATTAGGTCGACAAGAGAGCTCGTTTAACATACGTGAACAGTACAATAATTCCGATACGGATAGCAAATCAGTTTCATCATTTCAGGTGGACGGATCTTCTACTAGTATGGAAAAGCAGGTAAATTCAGATCTTGAACAGTCATTTCAGGCGAATCCCGGCCTCGACGCTATTGGGATTCATCCGCCTGATTTCATTAACGTCAAGCCCTTCCCGTTACCTATAGGGCCAAACCCTCAAGCATGCCCTTGTTATTTAGTTGGATCGAATAACAGTACAAATGTAGCAACCAGACCCACTTCCACTTCCGTCATTGGTCAGATTGGATTCATTCCCGTCATCTTCGTACCTTACTGTCCCGGAGATGAGACGGACAGGAAGATGAAAGCCATATTCCCATCCGCCACTCCCGTTCCATATGCATGCAATGCATGTGGCGCGCAAGACAGCGCGCTTGGGATAAAACCGCTCGATATAAGCCAGCTTGGCAATATCAATTACTTGAAAGAGCTGTTAAATCAGGCCAATCTTGGCTTTTTGAATGTTCCAGTCAAGACCAGCGCTAACAGAAGGAGGAGTGGGACTAAAGACACAGTGTAAGGAATGCTTGAGATTTATCTCTTATAAGTTTCGATCATTCTGAGAAGAAAAGTTTTATCGTCTTCCCTCTCGTGAGGATGAATATTGGTATTGCCTGTCTATCAGCTACGAAATTGATTGATAGATAGCCAATTAAAGACATTTGTGAAAATTGTCGGAATAATCAGAGTCAGCGGAATAATTGAGAGTTCGGAGATTATATACGTATTAAAATTTTCTCATTTACATTTTGATTATGTAAGTGATGAAAAAATTAATATTTAACTTTGCTCTAAATTACATGTGTATCCTCTTTAAAAAATGGGTTTTTCCTCGTTTTTATATAATATATAATATTATATAAAATTTAATATTTACTTCGTTTTTATATAATTTTTCAGCTCGCTGATTATGGTTATTCATTAATTAAAAAAAAAAAAAGATAAAATTACAAGCGAATCAGAATTGTTTGTTTTTCCAGTCAACTATTTGTGCATAATTGCACGTCTTTCTTAAGATTGGCCTTTCAATCTGATGTTCTTATAAAAAGAAGAGAAATCAAGATTTTTTCTTCTCTTTTCTGATGAATAACTGCGACATCCAAAGAAGTAGACGTTTAATAATTCTGATTCGAACTTTTCCTATAAGCAATTAACGTCAGTATTTGTAGCACAGTATAATGATAACAGCGTTGAATCAAATTTTTCACATCCTTATATTAAACCTCGACGTGTATAACTATTTTTTGCTTATCTCAAATCACAAGTTACGTGTAACATATAGAACTTTAGGTTTTATCCAATTATGTGTGTGGATGAGAAAGAGAGAGAGAGAGAGAGAGAGAGAGAGAGAGAGAAAGAATGTGTTGAGGTCTCGTTATATATAAGTAAGACATACGATTGTATGTGTAACTATAGCCGCAAGCAACTTAAACCTTATAATTTTCTTGGAAGAAGTTGGAAAAAAACGATATTACGCAATAGTCAAAAGGATCATGAAACTGCTGTTAAAGTTTTGAGATGTGTTACGTATACAATTCCATAAGAAACACGAAGTATCTTTTATTTAACGAAAACAAGCAATCATAAAAGTTACACAAATATAACTAAGAAAAGTTATTCTGCACAACACAAGAGTGAACTAAGTAATTGTGTAAAAATAAAAAAAAAACCAACTGTACAAGAAAAATACGTATTTGTTCTTCCCGATTTTTCGCGAAGGAAGAAAGAATAAAAAGATATATTATTTTTCTTTCGCGCTCGCAGGGAGACGACTTTATTGTGAATTAAGCGCAAATACGATCCTCCTACGATTCTTAACATTATCGTGCTCGTAACTCGTAATTATGCCGAGAAAGAGAATACACCAGTTGTCATGCGGGTGTGTGTGCGTGCAAATCCTGCCTTTTATACACTTTCAGGGGCGCCGAGCGGACAATCGCAATTTGCGAATATATTAAGTACGTATCAACTCGTCGCAAAATGCCGCTTCTATCTCCATTTTGGCAAATATTAATATGGCAATGCGCTGTGTAAACGTTTAGTTTTCACGGTTGAGAGGACAGCTGCTAATAAAATCTAACACCTCGTCGCGTTAAATCGCAGACGCAATTTAACACGACGTCGTCTCGTTTTGTCAATCTCATGAATTTGAAGTACGCGATCTTATTTAGAACGTGTATACCTACACTTTTGTGTCACGTTTCACTTCTTCCTCTGAGGTAATAATAAGTTGTATAATAAAAATCTGTGTTGTCACAAGAGATGCAAATCGGGAAATAATAGGAATAATAAGTGTACAATTTTGATGCTGTCACAAGAATTCCTGAAGATGGTTTTCAAGTTTGAACCGCGTTAGTGTCTATATATAATCAGATGAACTGAAAAGTTGATATAAAACTGACATTAACACGGTTTTCAAACCCGAAAAAAGAACCATCTTCAGGAACGATATTTGTTCTTCTCGTGAATTTTTAAACTCGATAAAGACAGCTCTCGCGCTCGTCGTTCTTTTCCTGCTTAATAATTCAAGACAAATTCGAAACAGCGCAAATTACGTTTCAAGAAACGGACGACCGTCTCGCTTAGGAGCGTGGAAAAATATACGGCAACTTTATCCGCGCGGAATAGAGAAGTAGTCGGGATCGCAGTTTGCGCGCGCTCCCTGACCAAGTAGTTTTCATCAACGATATGAGATTGCCGCGTCTATCGATCAAATCTGACGCACTCGTGCACTTCATTTGCATTATGCGTGCACAACCAGGGAGGAATTTAATCGATGCTTCGAATACCACACAAACTTCGAGTGCGCACACTTCACGAAATGTGCGAAACGCGTGATATTTTTCTATACATTACAATTACATGTAAATTGTCGCATCTCTCGATGCGTTAATATTTGTGAATAATTTATGTAGTTGCGTTGTGTGTTATCGCGCGCATCCGTCAATTATCACGTTTCGATTTACTTGGGCCAAGAAATTAGAGTACACGAAGTTTATTTATCGGATTATCATCAATATTAAGTTTTACTTCTCTCACAAGCGACGATGCGCTCAGCGAGCGCAACATTCAGAGCATTTTTAAACTCAACAGTTGCTTACCATTTAGCATCAGACACTGACAGTTCCAAGAGCGTTGTCTAGACATTGAGAGTTAATGGCGGAGATGGCCGAGCACAACAACGATAAAGTTGCGCTTCAATGACGCGCTGTTTAATTACTTTACCTACTAGGGCGAAATTTCACGCGTTGGCGCAACGACTAACGATTTTAACGATATATCATCATCCGTAGACATTAAGTGAATCTTATCGTTGGCTATTGGATTAACGAAGAATAATTGGCTATAAGTCGCGCAAACACTCTTATTTCTTCTTCTTTTTTTTTTACGCATAATACATTAACGGTAGGGTAGGTAATTGGCTATATAAGTCGGCCGAACGCTTCACTTCGTTTTTTCGTACTTTTTCTTTCTTTTGTTCTTTCTATTTCTTCTCCCACACAATACGTAATTATAACTTTGTGTTATTTATTTTATATATAATGCAATTAAACTAATGTAAATAATTTTATGACGTTCTTCTCATATTCTTGTTACATAATTTAACTTTCGCGATAGAAAACATCTTTGTGTATTCATCCTTGTGTACATCCTTGTGTATCTTTGTGTATAAAGACATTTTTTTTTTTTTATTCAATGAATGATTCGATAATCCAGTTTCCACTTCGAATGTGTTAGGCATTTACATATTTATGAAAATGGTCGAAGAAAATATAATCTCGCATGTATAATCCAGATCGGAAGAAGAGGAACATAAATATGGAAATTTTTTATTTTGTGTAACATTTTTTCTCCACAGCCAAACTTTCGCTATATTTTGCGCAGAGAGATACAATAATATCGAATTACAAAAAACTATGTTCAAAAATAAAAGCACGCGACGTAATGAAGTAAAAGAAAAAATCTCGCTCTTTTTTAAAAAAAAAACACCAGAGAAGAGATTCCATCCCTTATAATTACGCTGGAGAGAAAAACTTGTACAGAGGAGGGTGTTTAAAAGCACGAACGCACGCATCGATAAACGAGATTGCACGTTCGTTTTATCCACTCCCTCCCGGCTGCCAGATCAACTCTCTCCGGTCGTCCGGACCTACGGCGGCAAAAGGGCGACGCGAGAGGGTGACGTCGGTCGAAGAGTAGAAGGTGCTTGAACGGGGACAAATCAGTCGACAGGACCAAGGGTCTCGCAGTCCTGACGTAGATACGTAAGCGCAAGAAGGCAGATCCAGTAGAAGAGAGCCCCGTCGACGGGCACCCGGGGTTGGCTATAAAACCACCGTCACATCGAGGCATCGACGTCAGACATCGTTAGTTCTCCGAACGGTGAGGATCTCCGGTGTGCCACGCATTTGTTTGAAGGTACGTCGTGTTGTTTTTTTCTTTTTGTGATTACCTACCGTATCATTTTTCCTTTCGACTATCATCACTGCGAGAACCAAGTGTGCGGTCACCTCTCAGGTTTTTTACATTCTTTTCCGTTAATCTAGACGGTTCGCACGTAACATCGACTGGATCGGAGCCGGAAGTTATCATCGCGCCGTACCACCCTTTTTTGTCACGTCTTAGAGAATTGTCAACTCGTACGCAGAAAGAAAACTTTGTGCTCTCTTTCGCGCTTCAACCACCGCGAGTCTTTTCGACGAAGGATTACCAGCGAAGAAAGCTATTTGGAATCTCTTCAAAGATCGACTCTTCATCTACGTAAAAGTTTCGCGAATTGTACAAGTAAGTGTTTCAACGATCGTTCTTTTGTTGTGTCATTTAAGTTTTTACTTCAATCGCAGATATAAAAAAGAAAATAGTGCGCACTTTAAATATGAATAAAAAACC
>QVOB01000313.1:0-18808 GCA_014839585.1 Pseudomyrmex concolor | reverse complement strand
GGTGATGGTGGTACATATGGTGGTCTAGTTGGAGGTGTAGCGGGAGGTGATGGTGGTATATAAGGTGGTCTAGTTGGAGGTGTAGGAAACGGTGATGGTGGTACATAAGGTGGTCTAGTTGGAGGTGTACGGGGCGGTGATGGCGGTATATAAGGTGGTCTAGTTGGGGGTGTAACCGGCGGTGATGGTGGTACATAAGGTGGCCTAGTTGGAGGTGTAGCGGGCGGTGATGGTGGTATGTAAGGTGGTCTTGTTGGAGGTGTAGCGGGCGGTGATGGTGGTACATAAGGTGGTCTAGTTGGTGGTGATGGCGGAGGTGTTCTTGGTGGTAGTGTAAACTCGGTGCCTGGAGTTGAATAAACATATCCTTCGCTTGTTAAAGGAAATGGTATTCTTTGTGTAGTTCTTGGTGGTGACGGTGGTGTTCTAATAGGCGGTGGTGTTGTTCTAATCGGTGGTGGTGTTCTGATCGGCGGTGATGTTGTAGACAACGTTGTAAATGGTATTCTGGGAGTTGTATAAGCATATCCAGTTGTTTTTGGAGGAGGTGGTGGTGTTCTGATCGGCGGCGGTGTTGTTCTGATTGGCGGTGGTGTTCTGATTGGCGGTGGTGTTGTTCTGATCGGCGGTGGTGTTGTTCTGATAGACGGTGGTGTTGTTCTGATAGGCGGTGGTGTTACAGACGGCGTTGTAAATGGTATTCTGGGAGTTGTATAAGTATATCCACTCGTTACTGGAAGAGATGGTGTTTTTGGTGGCGATGGTGGTGTCCTAGGCGGTACAGTCACAGTAATCTTTGGAGTTGTATATATATATTCCGTGGTAAATGGTAGTACAGTTGCTATGCTTGTTCGTGAACCTCTGTCAATGTAATTATATTTTACAAATATGTAAACACACTAAGTACATGTCATACAAAAAAAGCATTAAAAAAAAAAAATTCATTTATACTTACGAAGGAGGTAAAGTGAAAGGCTTAGTTGGTGGTTCATAGACGTAGCCCTGGAATTGGGCACTATTCTCTATCGCGCGTTTACTTCTTCCTTCGTTTGCTTCTACATGCCATGTAGAGAGTGCAGCCACCAAAGTGGCCGCTAACAGTAGTTTCCACTGTAATATAACTTTTTTTATAATCTATTCTAATTTCAGATATAAAGGAAAAATATACAATTAAATATAAAAAATACAATTAAATATTATGTTTATAGCATAATATTTATTGCATATAATATATTATCATATTTTTATATTTAAATAAAACACAAACATTATATATAATGTAATATTATTATCATATTAAATATATGAAATTTTATTATGTATATTTATTTCACTAAGAACATATCACTATTGCCAATGAAAATAATAAAAGTGTTTTTTAAATTCTTTTTCAATAATTAGTAAGCCATTCATGTATGTAATTGTAATAGATCAAAGATCGTTTATATAGAATAAACTCTCACACTTCATCTACGATAGGCTTACATAACACATCTCAGAGTCTCACAACGCTATACATATAACGATGACGATCGTGAAAGGTAGAATACAGTTATCATACGTTTTCATTGATTAACGTTCAACAATCCTACAATTTACTACGACATACTATGCTTTTTGAACAGTTCTGTTATGAACAATTTATATTGCACGAAAACGTGACAGAATTTGTTTTAATGTAACATTTACTTTCGTAGTTACGCATACGTGCTGTAAAATTATTATATAAATGAAGGCAGTCAAAACTTGCAATTTACATACAATATATACATAATTTCTAATACTTTTAGAAGATGATAATTACATATAATATAATATCAGTAATAATAACGCAAGATACAATATATGATCTATAAACATTTTACTTAAATACAATAATTTAAAAAACAAGACCAAACAAAATAGTTCATTACAATAATTATTACAACACTTGTAGACAGTTTAGAAATTATCTGAGTTAAACTTTTACAATTTTACGTAATTTATTACATTTATTAATCAATGATTTGATATTACGATATTAAGAAACAATGTATCAAGTAATTTCTGTGTGCTTCTTACTCACATGTATATTTTGTGGCATCAAGTTAATCGATTACGTCTATTAACCTATCACTATATGTTTATTCCACTTCTGACCTTTACAGGTACTCATATTTACTTTAGACAGGTTTCTTTCCTAACGTGCCTTTGCAAGGAACTCCATTGTACTAGTGACAAGAAGTTCTCTCTAATTAGAGATAATCACCAAGAGCTTAACAGTCATGTTTGTCTATCGAAGAATTACTAACATATAATTTCTAACAGATTTTCGCAAAAAATATGATATTTACAGAATTACTTTGTAGGAAGCGTTCAATAACGATACCGGTTTTACTGGTCGACTTCAAGCGTGTAAGTTCACTCACGTCTTTGTCGAAAAATTACGTGGGTCGTGATTATATAAATGCAAAAGGCGCGTACGATTTCGTGAAGAAGACGACACAGCTTGAACCCATCTACTAGATGATAGATGTTTTTGACGGAATGTATGACAAGATTTATTTGCAAATCATTTACCAGTGACATGAATAATCATCGTATTCTTGCAACTCTGTAGAAATGCTCTGTAGAAAGACTGCAAGAAAGATTTCACTTTCTTAAGGAAACTTGTTAAAAGAACATTTATATTTAAAATACAGCGTAATAGCAATGAAAAAAAATAATTTCGAAACTTTGTTACATATGTCGGGCATAAGCATGCTTTTTTATAGCGATTATCTCGTTGAATTAATAAGTGGCACAATTATTAGAGCATGTGATAATTAGAAACATCGCAGTACAAACATTACTCTTGTGTACTCTAGCGCTGCGTAGAAATTCGTGCGAATTAAATAAACAATCGAACGTTCTCGCGAAGTATCTTTTAAATGTTTTATTTGTGTACATTCGGAGAAAGCGAGAGGCCGCGAGAGGCCGCGAGATGCCGACCGATAAGCGAAGACCTCGATGGCCTTTTTCTCTTGTTGGATCCACGGATGGATCGTGCAAGGTGCAAAACGTCTCTTACGCAAGGCAATCGAGCGTTGAAATTCTCAATCATGCGATTGTCGCTAAATGGACACACGGAAGAGAGCCTGACGAAGATTCGATCCAATCATACGATGGCAATCAAGAAAGTGTAGAAATTTTTTGTAAGAGCGGACCTTTTCAAAAGAAAGAGAATTGCGTTTGTAATAAAAGAGTTCTCTATAAAAAATATTACAAACGCCGTTTTAACGAACAATTTCATAAATTTATTAAACTTGATAGATATATGAAAAATCGTAAATTTATTTTGCATAAACAAAACATGTTGGATTGTAAAATATAATATATGCGAGATATATTACACATTTATTTCACAATGCGGGATTTCGCAAATCGCGCTTCTTCGCGTAGCGTAATGCATTCTTGACAGAAAAAAAGCAGGTGCCATAATTCGCGAGTGCCATCCAACCAAGACTTGTGTCGTATGCAATAGAAGTCAGCAACTAGAGAAAGCACTCTTCGCGTCTGGTTCGGTTTTACGCAGCTGTTTTTCGCGAAACAAGCTTATCGATAAGTGTATTTAACAAGTGAGCGGACTGTCGTCTATGACAGCGGCTAGGTCATAAGATGCAAATACACACGAGTTTCTTGCATAAAACCCGCGAACATCGTTCGCGTTACGTCTTGGCACTAATAAGGAGTAACCGGATCTTTCAGTTGCTTTGCAATTGTCGTAGTCATAACCCAAAATAGACTAAAATTTATTCGCAATTAATTTCCGAATACAAGCAACACGTTTAGTCATTAACATGGCATTAACTGGCATTACTACATGTATTGTAGCAAAAAAATCCATGAAAAAAAACAGAAACTTCCGTAACCGGGCACTTCATCGTGCACGTGTGAATATTGACTTCTATCTGTGAGTCATGTATCTTTATTAACGAGAAATACGACACGTCTTAAAAAGACTGAAGAAACTTTATTGTCGAGAGACGATAAAAAAAGTTCCAGTTGTGCCGCATGCGACGCGTTTTCGCTGTTTAACATAACAGAGAGAAATTATTTCCAAGCCGGGATCTTACATATGTGGCGAAAAAAAAACCTCGTGTCTTCGCTTTTCAACCCCATGACATTTCTACGTGTGTTCAGCTATACACGTGTATTATATCGCGAGAAATTGCGACGGCGCATTTATTCGCCGTGGATGTGTCATAAAAAGCGTAACTTTCCCCTTTACGTTAAGCGTAACGGTATATGAGAAATTATTGCTGCGTACTACAATATAGCTTTACATCGGTGAAACGCTGTAAAACCTAACCAATTTTGACTGAATATGCTAACAATGTATTTTACGTATGCGCGGAATTTGTAACCGAGATGTATTTACGTCTGGGTCATCAAAATTTACGATATGTTCTCACGACGCGAAACAACGTTAATTCAATTCTAATTTTACAGACATGTTTTTAGATGTTTTAATTAACGATTCTCTGATAAAAGTGAAGAGACACGACAGTGGAATGGAATGTAGCGGCGAACTCATGGTCTGATTCGACGAATTTCTTTGAATTTTTTTTTAAAGATAAAAGTTTGCCGATGCGATGGACCGCATTATAATTACATTATGCAATCGAATGGCCTCGCGAGATCGGATCACCTGTCCTGCCACACGCGGGGAGTAAAGCACGCGGATTTAATCGCAGAGAAGAAAAGGACAGCCGGATCATTTATTTATCAGTATTACGAAATGACGTAGGCCCATCTTGAAATTTACTGACCAATTTGGTTCCTAACAGCGGCAGTACGCTATTGCATAATCGAGAAATACCACGACGGCCGGCATCCACTGATTGGATGCTGCGATCCGATCGATCAACGTAAGGTGATGCAGGAGATGAGGACGCTGCCCGATAAATGCAAACGATCATCCATACATACGCGAGGATGTGAGTCACGCGCGTGAGACAAGCGCGGCACAGCCTCGTTCTCACATATTTATCTTGATGATAATGACAGAACACAAGTGTTTTGATAGTTAAATAACGATTAGATTCGATAGAGTCTGTGAAATTCCAAAATACTACAAGAGATTGTTTTTTTTTTCTTTGTTTTGCGAAGAGAATGTTACAACATGTGTAAAGAATTCTCATATATAATTTTGGAAAGATGAGATTTTTTTTAAAGCCGCAGCAGCTTCATAAAAAAATTTAACCTTGCCAGTAACATTCAAAAAAACATTAATTTGAGAGACAAATGATCTTTGTTTGGTAATAATGAATTTTATCTATCAATTAATTCCTTCGATATCCACTACATGGCTTTCTTTTATACATATTAAATACAATTTTTGACATACATGACATGTGTTTAAGATTAAACGCGTTTTTTATCTTAAATGAAAAAAGGGAATTTATATATAAATTTGTCAATTATATGATAAAGGTAAGAAAAAAGAAACGATCGAAGGATCAGAAATCAGAAGCAAGTTTATTTACAGTAGTCACAATTACTACAATCGCGAGTGAATGTCATTACGTTCTGAGTTACCGAATTGAATCTCCTTTATAGAAGTGACTCTCGAACATGACAAATCGCCAACCGAACAATTCATCATCCTGTCGGCGTACACTAATCTGGGAGATTAAGAAAAAGTCTCGCAGGGGATTGGAACCTATGTATATGAGATTTGTTTGCGTAACACGTCAAGCACATGCTTCGGTAGTAATTACGACATTTTTGCAGGTGTTAACGACGCGCAGTCATTGACATTCAAGCACGAACCATGTGGCGAATAGATTAGTGAAAGTTAGGATTATGTTGCAAGGCGGGGTGTAATTACTATGGCAATCTATTGATTCTAGGTTACAATTTGCGAGTAAAAAATAGTGTTACATCTCATTTGCATTGATTTTGATTAAATTACATTTATGTATCAAATTACACATTCTCTTTAAATTGTGTTATCAAGACTAATAATATTTGATAAAACAAGTTTTTTAATTTTTTATATTTTTTTATGTTTTATATGTCAGAGTTTTATGTTTTATATATATGCAAAGAGTCACTAATGTAAGACAAAATATTTTTGTACGTTTCGTAGTGACGTGACATGATCGATCCTTATACTTCTCGTAGCGTGAAAACCTTTCACACGATGAAGCTCTCGCGATTATGTAGTTAGCAATTGAATATGCATTTCTATTATCTCGCGTTCTGAACGCTGATGGGTATCGCGAATATATGACGTTCTCGCGCGACATGTAGAATTGTGCCAATGACGTAAAGACTACATCGTCATTGCGCACACGTATATGTGTTTCATTCGCACTTTCTATGTACAAATCAGTATTGTGTTTCAAAACCGCGTGTAAAGGTGAGAGGCGAATTATCAAAATAAAAGTTCGTTAAATTAAAGATCAAAATCGCCGAAAAATAGAGATCAATCGGATTCGTTTGTCTAATTTGCATAGGGCGTGTTCAGTGAGAGACTTGTGTATCGCAACATGCTTTATCTAAGACCGAGTGCGAGAAGATGTGGTTGTATTACGCCACGCAAGATCGTCGAGATCTCTAATGGCACGCGAACTGTATAGTTTGATGGCATATAATTTTTTTTTTTTTTTTTTTTTACGCAGAGATTGACCTTTGCCGGGCGAAAACTACTTTGTTATGTGATCAAAATCATAGTTCTCATTTTAATTCGCGCATTAAGCAAGAATTGACATCTCGTTAGATAAAGCTGAAATTCGAAGAATCATAGGAATTGCATAAGTTTTTACTAATGAACATAACTTTTTATGATCGTACTTAAGTCATCGACGTGGGAGCAAAGAGATTTAATTTACATATTGATTAACATCATGAAACATATTTTATAGAAGACATAAATGAATTTTTTAGTTGCGTGGGAACGCTCTTCAACTTCAAAACAAAGGTAATTTAAATAAATTCTCTCACACAAAGAGAATTAATTTAATTAGTTAAGTTTATTTAAAAATTTAGAAATTATTATTTTTCCCTTCTATTGCGCATGAATTTCAGTCTTTCAGACTCTCGGAGTCGTCCGTTTTTTCTTTGCTTGTAAACAGTGACACACTTAAATATCTTTCAAATAAAATTATAAATTATTGTATTTTTATTTACAATTTTTATTGTAAAATATATCTAAATAGAAAACAACGATTTATCGACAAATTTTCAGTTAAGAGGCCAATAATATAACCCTTGACATTTGAAACTGCAACAACCGGCTGTATCGCTATTAATTCCCACGAGAAGATTGCACACGCAGGTTTACGTGGAAATATCAAATGGCGAGTATACTGACGAAAAATATTATTTTGCAGAAAAAAAAGTAAAAGTAAAGATAACATTCGCGAAGAGAAACTAAATTCAAAGGCACGAAGATGACCAGGCACTCGCCATTGTCGCGAGAATGCACGCGGAATAAATTATCTCCGAAATGCACTTTTGCCGTTGCATCCGCTGCAGAGTCGATACTTTCGACCATAAATTTTTTTCTTTTTTGTTATCGTGATGCAACGTTCGATTTCTCGAGTCTCGAGTAGCGACGATTTTTCACTATAGCGTTTTCACTGTGTTTCTCCCACTATTTTTGGCACAATTTCGACAAAAAGATTCGCAACCCTCTTCGCGTTTACCGCTCTCTCCCGCTATTTTTTCCGCTTACTGTCGTTCACGTCACTTTGTGATTCACGATTCGATTTGACGCACTGCCTTACTTACCATGTTGATTGACACGCTTAATCACCGTGGTAAAGAGACCGAAAAAAACGGACACTTTAAAACGAACACATGCCTCACTCGGGATTGCCAAAGCGTCCCGGGAGGTGACTTCTTCATCCTGCAAGCGACGAAGAGCATTTATAGGATTCATCTGATTGACTGGTGGGGAGGACAGTACAGTTGGGTCCATAACGATTATTGCCAAGCGCAAGACGCTTGCAGGAGGATGCTGTAACTCTTCTTCTTCTTTTACACATACGTATAGGTGGCGGTCGGGTTGTAAAGGTAGAGAGAGGGAAGAAAGAGTGTCTGAGATGAAAGGACCGGGAGAAGGAAGGGAGAGAATATGAAAGAAAGAAAGAAAGTGAGAGTGAGCATCTCGTGAGAAAGATGGAGCAATCCGCGGTGTGTTCCGAAAGGTCTGACCGCGCGAACGATGGATGCTAAATGACGATAGCCGAAGGACTCCATATTCGTCCCTGATTCCGATTGCGCGCTGACAAACGTCCGGAGATGTTTTCGTGAGATCCAAGGATAGGCGATTGAAAAGAAAACGCGTCGTCCGCGATTCATGTAGCCGATGCATCTCCCGCAAGTATTAAAAGAAAAAAAAAAAGAATGAGCGTTGCGACAATATGTCTCCCGTTCGAATGAGTCTCATTATTATTTCGATAGAAAGCAGCGATTTTACGTGATGCAGATCTTCTCGAAAGAGAGAATACACTAAAATCGCATCAGATATTAAAATTTGCAATCTTGTCAAAATAGATTCAATGTATGCGTGCCGGAATGTCAGATTTCGTTTTACATTGTTTTTTTCTCGTATTATTATAAAACAACAACATAAAAAAATCGTTTAAAAACCGTGTCGATAATGATCGCTCAGCAGTTAAGTCATTAAGTGCTGTTTCTTTTCTTACATATTTGAAGATTCTAAAGATATAACTCAAAGTAACAATAAATTCTTTTTCAACTGCTTTTAATGTGAGTTTAAAAAACTAACGTTAATTAAAAGATGTTTTATTTGTATGATTTGTAACGATGTTTTGTGTGCGAATCTGACCGCAGAAAGCGCTCTTTGCATATGGCAACGCTTTTTTTACTTACACGGGAAAAAAGCCGTGGAAAAGCTGACGGACTCTCATTGCGCAAGGATATCGCATTAACGATCTTCTCGCGGATCTCGTAAACTCGTTGTCGGTCGAGATGTTCGGACACAATGACGCTCGACGATCATCTCGACAGGTCGCAGGCGAGCTTTGTCGGTTTTTGCACGCGATGATGCATCGGTCATCGTGGGGTCCTAATAATAGTTTAGTACTTATGGCGCAAGTGCTTAGCGTAAGTGTTTAAACTGTTTGCCAACGAGTGAGCGAACAGTGTTCACGTAGAGAAATCTTCAGTCTTCATGCACTTTGAAGTTAATCGGCGGTGTCTTTGAAAATTCAAAGTAATTTAGTTAGTTTATTAAATAAATGATAAAAACATATATAATAAATTAGAAAGCATTGCTGGCTGATAGTGCTGAAGATTGTTTCATAATAATTCTAATGACGAAAAGAAAAAGAGTCTCTTAACTGTTGTTTCATTTTTTCTGTCAATATAGTTTATAGTGGTTTTCGACATCGGCACGCCATGACGTTAAAAATTGAAGATAAGTGTTTTGCTGCTAGATTTATTACCAGATCATTATTTTTGAAAAACAAAAATAAATAAATAAATAGCATCAATTATTTCTTTGATAATTTTCCGAGATTTTTATTGAATTAAAAATAGTTGAGAGAGAAGCACTTTTTTAAGTAGAATGTAAAGTTATAAAGATATACATATATAATATATATTTTATATATTATTCTCTTCCTTATAGATTCTTTTATAATCACCTTTTATAAATGCTCTTATCGATCTGACCGCGAAAAGTAGATAATTCCTCAGCGCACTATAATTATTTATGAATGAAGTTAATTTTTCTCATAAAGATAACCTTTTGCTTAGTATTTAGTTCTCTGAATGAAGGGGCTCGACACAACCGCAGAAAAGGTCGCGAGCACACTGCTAATATGACCTTCGCTTTGTTATTTCTGCCGGGTACGTTGTCTTACAGATTCTCATCTCGCAACAAAAAAATCGATTTCTATCAATTTTTATAAAAAAAACAAAAAAACAAAAAAAAAAAAAAACAAAAAGATTCCGGCCGGCTCTATATTTACACGATTATTTTGTCGGAAATAAATCTTCCTTTCTCGAAAACTTATCTTCGTGGTTTTAATTAGCGCGGTTTTCTACTTCAATTAGGCTACGTCTTTTTGCGGCCGCCAGATACAGCGAATGCAACGAGGATTTACGACACGTCCCGCGCAACGATAAACGACCGATCCGACACTGCGAACGCTTCATTACCACCGGTTACCTTAAGCGCTTGGAAACTACCAGACTCCATTAAAGTCGACTATGGCAAGACCGCGATTATCCTATCGCCCTATCGGCGTTAAACACGCGGATCAATCTTTGCTTCATGGTGTGAAGGTACTGTATAATAATATCAATCACATGAATTATCACCATATGAATTTCGTCAGGTTCTCATGGATTCATGTACGTGTGGGTGATGACAGATAGTTGAGCCTCTCATGACGTCAACTTAAAATAATGATTTTATCACATCGTGTTCAAAAAACGCGTAGACATTCCCTAAAAAGGATCTCGTAGAAAAGAACAAATAAACTTGTTTGTCAGCTTTTTTTTATTGTAAATGGCACAGACGTGAGAAAGGAATTTAAAATGAAGTAATACTATCTACTTAAAAAAAAAGTTTTATTAGATAACGTACGTTGCACATAAGATCGTTTTATTACAGTGTAGATATTAAATAAATTTTGAAAGTATCGAATTAATTGTTGGAAGCACAAACTTTCAAGCTATTGAAATACAAATTAATATACTACCTACGATTAACGAAAAAACACTGAAGTTTTTGTGTGAGAAAATTTTAAGTAAAGAAAAACCAACAACTAAAAAAGTATTATATAATCTTAGAGATAAAAAAGAAAAACAGAGAGAAAAAGATAATACATATTATTCGAATACAGATATATCAGCAGAATGCATATTTACGGATATATGATCTTTCACATTCTTTTTAAATATATCGTGGAATTCGGAAATTCCGAAGGACACGACCAGTTTCTCACCAACTTTTTTTGTGTCACGCTCGAAGAAGAATATATGTTTTTTAATTCTTTCAGACATGTTGTATATATTAATTAAATTCGCATTCGTTAAGAAGAGATGATATCGAATAATTCTGATGAAGAGATGATATCGCATTTCCTAAAATTTTTTTTTTTTCAAAAAATATTATTTTTGCTTACTAAAAATGTATTTTACAAGAAATGTACGTCAATAATACAGCAATTATATGACGTTAAATAATTTGTGGTCCAAGATTGATGCACGTAAGAAATAGAAATATAAAATCTAATGGAAATATTAATAATGTTACCTCACATCATTGCTATTATATGTTATTTACTTATAAAATAATATAATATATATGCGTTAGGAGGTAACAAAGTTTTGCCGCGTAACGCATTAACATCATCGCAGATTGCAGCACACCGCGTGTGATGCATTTTCTGTCTAACATGTTTCCCAATTCATTACAGAATGTACGCGAGAATAGCATTTCGTTGTCAACGAGGATTTCAGGCCTTTTCAACTTCTTGAAGAGTCGCATCAAGAAACTTGCGTTAATGTTGAAATGATGCAAAACAAAGTCGAGATAACACTAATACTCTCAAACCTTCATGGACAAAATTTCCGCTAGTAATTTCCGCTTTAAATGTCACGAGGGCGCCGTTTATAGCGACCGAAGCGTTAACCGTCATAACTATAGGTATGTACGGACGTTTTACTTCATAGCTTTACCATATCCGTCAAGGTTAATTTTCAAATTCTCTTTAAATTTTCTTAAACAAATACATTTCGATTAGATACTTTATTGAAATATGTTGAGATATTAAAATCGATTTCTTACGAAATCACCGTAACTTTTACGACTGAAAATGTTATCCATGTACAAGAAACTCGCTCCTTCGAGATTGTAAGAACTTTCGCTTTATACACGTATGGTTGAAATTTTCAGCATTTCTTGCTACACTCATGAGAAAATAAAAATGTTATAAGTCATTTCTCTTTCACGATTAGAAGTTTGTTCGGTAAATGTTTAGCTTTTTTAATTATGGAACTAATTAATATACATATATTAATATTCACTTTTTATTGTAGCTAATTTTAAAGTTCTCTATTTCAACGGAATTGTTGTCGTTTTTAGAAACTATGTTTGTTTGTTGTCAACATTATTTTATTCAGCTTGTGTATCTTCTTGATCTTTTTTTCTGTATACGTTAATAAAAGTTTCATAATTTTTTTTCTAAAATATCCATTTATTTGAAACACATAGACACATGTGTGATTAACATCGCAAATAATTTAATGTAAGTTACGTAAATTATCGGGCGTGATGAAACGTGAAAATAAGTCTACACGGATTTACGTCTTCTACGAAATATATTAAGAAATACAGACTCGTATATGTGATATTCGCGGGCATAATGAAGCATTCGGTTACACGGTCCGGTCCTCAGTTCTGTCGTAATCGCAGTATATATAAGCAAATCAAGAGGAAAAAAACGAAAACAAGCGTGCAACTATCTCTCTCTCCTGTAAACCTGTAATAAAAAAAGAATCTCGTATTGTCTCGGTTGAATAATTATAGATGAATGTGTGTGTTCCTATGAATCGAATACATCTGAAACTTAATGATGATTTGCTGCACCATTTTTTATAATCATTTTATACAAAGATCTTACGAGAAAGGTTTTTCTCACTGATAAAGATGTCATTGTTTTCCACATTTTTTAAGATAATAAAGATTAATGATTTCAATTAATTTAAATTAGTCTCACTTTTATTATGTGGTTTTTATTATTTATATTTATCTTATTTATTTATAGCACTATTGATTAACAATAATAACAAACAATTAATACAAATGATGTTAGTATGATTTGCTTTTTTATGTCTAATTTATTGTCATTAATATATTATATCTAAACTAGAGAATAATTTTATATGTATTATTTAATAATATTCTGAAGTTTTTTTATCGTTTTTTTTTTTTTAATTTGAATACACAAACATTAAATTTATTTTAACAAAATTTAGTTTTACAAAAATATGTATTAGATCAAACGCGACATAGATAGTCTTTGAACTCAGCTCACGAATCAGATGATCTTCCAGAAAGGTCAGAAGAAATTTCTCGCTTTGTGTTCTTTTTAATAGTAGCCGCCGTAATGACCGTAGCCGCCGTAGAATGGATATCCTAAATAACAGTGAAGAAATATTTCAATATTCATACGAAATAATGATTTCTATGTAAGAACGCAAGTGTATAAGTGTATGCGTGTGTAAGACAGAATGAGAACAATTTTTTTTTTTGTTATGAAGACAATTTAATATGTAAGCTATTTTTTATAGTTTGCGTGATGTGCAAATAATTATGTAATAAAAACATTGACGCATAATACACAAAAGAATGTGAATAAGATAATTGTTAAATGGAAAATTGTTTATACAAAAAATTTATTTTAACATTTTGCTGGAATCAGCAATTAGAAACAAAAAGAAGATCGATATATCGATATATATCGATATGCGATATACAAAACCAGATATTGTATTCGTTGTAAAAAAACTCTTTTGTTTTACTTCTAAATACATAAACTGCTTTTTTACTTTTAAAAGCTAAAAATATTAACTTATTCTTGAGTTATTATTATTATTATTCTTTTTCACATACATATAATTAAGAATAATTTAATTATGTTTGCAAAAATTATAAGCATTACAAATTAGTGAGTAATTGAAGAAGAAACAAACAAATAAGCAAATGACGAATTTCCTGCAACAACGCCGCGAAGGCGTTAAATTGTAATTTGTTAGTTTAGATTTTATCATAAATCCTACCATATCCATAACCACTATGACCATATCCATGACCATATCCATGACCATATCCGTGTCCGTAGCCATAGAATGGGAACTTGTAACCGTAGGAATACGGATAAAATCCGTATCCGTAACCCAAGTATCCAGGTTTTGCAACCACCACGCCGATTGCAACAGCCAAGAGCAAAACAAAATACTATAAAAAGAAAAAATTTATTAAAAAAACAAGTTCTCTAAGACTTAAATATATTTCATTACGAAACAATGGTTATAAATTTTCGGTCCATAGAAAATCCGCGTTACTCAGGAAATCAGCGTTACTCTTTTTTTAAAGCTTACAATCTTCAGGCTAGCCATTTTTTGTGTGTGTATCGCAAGTGTTGCTTCGGTTGTGCGATGCGATCTCAACGATTACACTGCTTTTTTTTCATCTAACGTCGTGAAACACTACTGTTCACGATATCTGCGACACAGGTGCTTTTATAACAAAGGCGGGGTTCGACTCCCCACAAGCGCTGCGCATTTTTCCGGAACTCGCATTGGCCTCCGCCTGCTGTGCTAATCGGAAATTTCATTGTTACCCTGAGATTATGCGAGACGTTGCGACTTTGCATTATGAAAGATATCGCGAGGCGTGTAGTAACGCCCGTGTGACGCGAAGTCATACATGAAGCGATGAACGCCTTGACATCCAAATTTCTTCTTCGATGACACGCGGTTGCTCACGTGTGTCCGGAAACATAGCAGTAATCCCCTTATTACAGAAAGAAGAGAATCATGTGTACGGCGCAATCGTCGGTTACGATAATGTTGCTGTAATTGCTAATCCGACTTATCGTCGCAATAACAGGCCCGACAAATCCTGCAGCAACGCGTGAATTTCCAGAGAAATGAAAATCCATTCTTCGTTTCTCGTAGAATCGTAATCGAAACAGAAAGACGCGACAACGGATGTTTACGTCGACATAAAAAATTGCGCAAACCGATATTCTCTTACAAAATATAGTAGTTTGTGAAATTACGTTGATATATTGCGCGCACGCGCCTGATATATGAGTTTCTCATTTGTTAACTTTGCGGTGACGGTGAGAAAAAAAGAGATGGATGTAGAAAAGTAATGTAATGAATTAATCAACGTAACAAATTAATACATTGATTAAACATATTGAAGTAATTAAAAATATCAGTGTCAATTTTAAACTTTAAAAACAAAACAAATGTAAACTAATAGGATAATATCGAATCACATGGTGATGTACCACTCGCTATTTACAGGACATTGACGAGATGTCGAATTTATCAATTCGACGCATGACATGGCATCTAGCTAATAAACACTTGTTTTAAATTTAAAACAAGTTTAAAATTATTTATACGCTGTTTTTTATTTTTTTCTTTTGATATCGTGAATTATTTCTACATCAATTAAGTCTGCCAGAAAATTGACCAAACCGCAATTAAAAGCAACAAGTTGTAGCATAATCAACAGATCTATCATTGATGTAAATATTTTGTGATTTTATTTTTATCGGAATATGAATTTTTTTTCTAGCTTTACCTTCACGGTCGATTATATACGCGTTTTCCATCTAATCGATTCCTTTCCCATTCTCAACAAACAAGATTGAATCTGTGATCGATATTCAGAACAACGAAGTATTGTCTACGCGTTACGTAAATTGTTACGTATTTACCTTGAATCATGCGCTGTAATAATTTATTTTACGGTAGTTTTATGGGAATCTCTCGGTAAAAACATTTTCGAGAAAATATTATAGTTTGTTTTGCATACAGAATATATATATTATTGTAAGAATAGTATATAATTTAAAACTACAGTAAAATATTTCTAAAACATAAAAACCAGACTTTGTAAGTAAAATGTATGATGTATATAAATTTGTTAACAGCTTTTTTTCACGCAACGGATGTAATTAATTCCCGTGGATGTATGAGATTTCTAACTTTGCGTGCTTTGCAATTGTATTTTGTTATCGTCATTGACGTAGTAGAGGCGACGCGTATGTAAAATTATATGGAGGCCACGAAAATTATTGGACCATGCAAGCCCCATGCATTATTGTCAAGACAAAGAATAATTGCGTAGATAAAGGTCGACAATAATCATGAGAATGTTTTCTGTATCATAATCGTGGGAACATTGTAAATAGAAACCAATGATAAATTTAAATGCACGTGTCGCACATCTGTAATTAACACACACCCGTTCATTATCAACTTTTCTTTCGTACGATCTGTCGTTGAAGTAGATTCAAAGACAATACTTACCGATTTAGAAATATTAAAAAGAAAGACCTATAATTTTATTTATTTCTACTGTTTATTTAATTTTGCGGCAATATTTGTTACAATAATTTTCTTATAATTTAAGCGTATATATATAATAATTTTCTATATTTTTAAACATTATTTTATATTATTTAAATAGTAAATTTACGATTTTATAATTTTTTCCTACCAAATTTCGAATAAATATTTAATAAATATTTCCGAAGAATTTAGATCTTTCTCTGAAAATTAACTGTGCTACTAGTTCGCTTTGATCCTTTTCGTCCCGAAGTCTTGTATCTATTCGAACTGGAAGCTGGAGCTACCACTTCTTCGTTCGGCGTGGTGATTCGGTCGGGACTCTCTTCCATAAGTTCTTCGGCTGGTGTTTCCGTCGATTCGCCTGACTCGCCTGAGTCGGCGGGTTTGCCCTTCGGCGGCAAATACTTCTTACTGTGGAAGAAAGGCCCGTAAGGATGATGGAATGGAAAACCAATCAGAAAAGGATCGGCATAGAACGGATATCCAACGTGGCCAACTCCGACTACAGGGCCGCCCTTGAATACTCCGTTGTAATGGGGGAAACTGAACGGGAAAGGGCCGTGGAACGGACCCACGATGGGTTTTAGGAAAGGAGGTCCGTAAAAATGCGGATATCCGTTTTTTGTCGAGTTATTCTGATCACCATTCTCGGCCGGTTCTTCGGTTTGTCTACTACTAGTGTCGCCATTATTATTATTATTATTATTATTATTATTGTTGCCATTGTGACCATAACTAAGACCATAAGGATGTCCGTAGAAACCGAGACCGCCGTGATAAGGTCCATATCCGTTGCCGTAACCGTAATGTTCGTTTCTTCCGTTTCCGGAACCATTACCGTTTCTACCGTACGGTCCGTAAAAAGGATCGTGGCCGGATCCCCCATAAGGAAAAGGATGACCGTAGCCATAATTGCCAAAAGGTGGACCGTAATGATGGTTGGTTCCGTTTTCTAACCGCGCATTCTCTTCTGAAGACGATTCGCCGGAACCGTCATCTCCATAAGGATGATGATGATGATGAAAATGTCCATAAGATCCAAATCCGTGAAAGCCACCATAAGGTTTGGCTAAAAAGGGACCGTAGGGAAAAGCAGCTTTGTGAAAATCGGCGCCATGATACAAAGGATACAAACTAGTAGACGATCCTTCAATATTGCGTATTGACGCTTCGATATTTTCATTATTTGTAAATTTCGGAGCAACTTCCACGTTGTCCTTGCTCGTTGAAAACTCGTAAGATTTGTAGAAATTCGGTTGTTCGTGCCGCAAGTAAGATTCATCTCGCGAGAAAGAATCTTGAAGCTGTCTGTTTCCTCCGGATACTTCTTCGGGAGATCTTTCATAAAGATCGTTGTAAGAATACGAGTTTGGTTCGTAGTAAGTGGCTTCGTTCGGCGCTTTGTCGACTATATTGGTTAGAGTCGAATGCGAATCCAGATCGTCGTCGTGTAAAGTGGCGGGTTCCGTCTGGAAAGATTGGAAGGATCGATTGTTGCGGGATTGCAGCTCGCCCAATATTACTGGCGACAGCACCGAAGCTACATTCTTAGCGAAATTCGCCAGTATTTCTGGATCTGTGAGGAAAAAGTTTTAATAACATAATTAATAAAATAATAAAAGAATAACATAATTTGTGACAAGTATGTGTGAAAATTGTAAATTATTTTTCTTTTGTTTAAAGTTTTAATATCCAGACAAACAATTTAAGATTTGCTTACTGACGGTGGTTCTTGCTGCGTTCCCGCTACTTATAACGCACCACCAGAGTGCGACGCAGCGCATCAGTATCTGCAACTAAGAAGCATTGCATGTACTTGTAAAATTCTACACAAACAAGTTTTATAGACACATTGCAAATATTTGAATATTTTGTTTAAATATATATGTTATTACATGTTGCGATAAATAATATTTTTATGTGTAATATAAAAATATTTGAAATAAATTAATTACTGACAACGTTCTCTAAGGTTTTTTTCGCAAAAAAAGCTGCGTAATAAACGATGACACGGGTAGCGTGACCGGCACAAGAGAGATCTCTAGCATTATGTTTTATTTGTCATTGCGTAAGGAGAGACGCGTATGCACATAAATTCGATGCGATCAACGCACTGTTTCTGCAACGGGTGCTGGTTGTGCAAAATCTCAGCGAAAAGAAACACACGCGCGCGCAAATATCAGTCCTGGACACGCTTATTATTTCGTCTCGTCACGTGGAACTCTCGATTCTTATAATAATAGAATTGATCCACGATCTGTGTGCGGTCACGCCGATTGCATTTTCGCGAGGTATAGACGTAGCCATCGCGAAGAAATGCTATTCCGCCCGTACGGAGCTTCCGGCTAATAAAAACGTTATTTTATCGCTGCAGATATAATTTTGCAACGTAACGGAAAAAACTATTGCTTAAAAAAAATTTGCTTAAGAAAAACAGTTTCACGCACATAAACTTTTAATTTTAATGTTTTTAGAAGAATTCTATAGAACGAGGAGAAACTTAGAGTAATGGAACTTGTAATTGAAGATTTTCTTTTGATTTATATAAGAATCACTTGCAAGGGGGGGATGTTATTGTTACGTTAGAATTATATACGGATGCTTGACCATCTATTTACGTCTTGCCTTTTACTCGTAATTATTTTTATAAAATATATACTTGTCTACATATGTATAACTCAAAGACGCTTTCTACTGCTAGTAGATA
>QVOB01000312.1:0-18812 GCA_014839585.1 Pseudomyrmex concolor | reverse complement strand
TCTTATAAAGTTTGAAAGCGTATAAACTCTCAAAAAATCTTCATCAAACGGTTATCAACGCTCTATAAAGCTTCTTATTTTCGTCAGGGAAGATGAACTTGAAAAAAGATTTTAAATATAAGAGACCCGACTGCGTTCGGCATTATAGATCTGAGGTGTCGGAGTATTTTATTAAGCTGAATAAGCGTGAGTCGCATAAACATGAATTCAAATTTCACGCACAAATCTGTTTTCGAACGCGCGTCATAGGTCTTAATAAAATATTTCTCTCGATCAAATGATAATTGCAATTATACACATTAATTATTATAATATATATATTTACAAAAGAGCAAGAGACAAGTTACATTCCTTTCTTTTTGAGTAATCTTACTTTTGTATCTGATTAATGTGATCAATTTATAGCATGATACAATGTGACAATGTCTCTAACTTGTCTCTACACGATAAAAACGTAAAGAAAGGAACATATTTGTTTAACACACCAGCGTATCTTCATTCGAGTATAAATCATGAAAATCAATCACAAGCAGCTGCCTGTGAAGGCGCATTACTTCTTCTTTATGGCAGGTAAATTATATCGCAATGTAGATCTTTTCTTTTTTCGCAAGAATCTTTATCTCAAATTGTATATTGTTTTTGTTCCAAAAAAAAAAAAATATATATATATGTGTGTATGTTCTGTGTTTTAGCTATGGGTCCTATTTTACCATTTCTGCCGGTTTACGGCAAACAGTTGGGCGTTTCGCCATTAATTATGGGCAGCATCACCGCGATTCTGCCTATTTTATTTCTGATCGCGAAACCAGCATTTGGTTTCGTTGTGGATTACTTTCGCGCTTGGCGAAAATTAATCTTCATGGCGTTGCTCGCTATAACAAGCAGTTGCTACATCTTCATGTATTTTTTACCGGAATTACCTGGTCCGCTACTGCCGGATCATAATTTTCAAAACGTTACCTTCGCGTCTTTGTTGTCTTGCGATACGGACTATGTAAGTTCTGTTTTTTTTTTTTTTTTTCAAATCTTTTTTTGATGAATTCAATATAATAATGTAGTATAAAATTTTCAACATGAAATCTTTAATATTTCTGATTTTATTTTATTTTGTTTTAATGCAGACATTAATTTGGTATCTACATAAATAATATACATTTGTTTATTTTTAAAGCATACTTCAGCAATGGCATCGTGCAACGGAATGAAAGACACCACGTGTCACTGGGTATGCAAAAATGCGAATTTTTCCATGCGGATGTCTTTTTACACAGCTAAGGGAGAAGCGAGAATCTCGCCCGACACGACATGTTTCTTAAATATCAACGAAACGTTATTGCATCGAGAAAACGTGTCGAATAACATCAATTGCAACGTTACCTGTGATAATTTTGACGACAATCATTGTCTGTACACGTCTGTCACTTTTTGGGGCTTCGTTCTTCTGATGTCTCTTGGCAATATCGGTTTCAATGTTTCTAATTGCATAAGTGACGCAATTTGCTTCGACGTTTTAGGTAAGAAATTTTATATATTGCACAGACAAAAATATGAGACAGAAAAAACTAACAAAAACACACGCAATTACATGTGTGATCAAACATTTGCCGATAAATAACACATATAAAACAAATTTGTAATTAATATGTAACTTTTTTTTTAGGCGAAAGCGGACAAATGAGCTACGGCAGACAGCGAGTGTGGGGCACAATCGGTTTCGGTATCACGGCGTTTCTAGCCGGTTACACGGTGGATTTGTGGTCGCAAGGGGAGATCTATAAGAGTTACACACCAGCATTTTTTCTCGTGTTCGTGTTTACTTGTTTCGATTTGATCTGCTGTAGAAAACTCGAGGTGATTGGGAAAAGAAACAGCGACAGAAGAACAGTTCACTTCTTATGTCTCTCTTGTATCGTTATTTATTATATTTTACCTTTGTTACAGCTGCCGCTTATGTCGGAATCGACAAGCATAGTGGAAAATGTATGGGCGCTTTTGAAATTAAAGCCCATCGTCATATTTCTGTGTTTCGCCACTCTCGCCGGCATCTTTGATAGTTTCATAATTTACTTTTTGTTTTGGTAATCTTTTTTTCTCTTCGACATCTTTTCGTTTGCAGTTATTCTGACAGAATATAAAGAAATTCAAGCAGTTGTACAATGTAATTTATATATTTATTGCACTTTCCTTTTCGTTTTGCGTCCCAGGTATCTGGAAGATCTTGCTATGGCAACCGGTTATATAGGCGAGATTAAGTTAATAGAAGGTTTAATAGTGGCCGCAGAAACTCTTGGTGGCGAAATCATATTCTTCTCTTTATCCGGTACGAGAAATCAGATATTTTCGCATCATTGACTACATATAAAAAGTGATTATTGTACCTGGAATTTTCTCGTGATGTGCTCACAAATTTTTTTCATTTCCTTTTTGCAGGCAAAATATTGAAAAAATTTGGATACGGTTATACTTTCACATTCTGTTTTATATGCTACGCGCTGCGGCTGGGATTAATATCTTTGGCGTCAACGCCGTGGTGGGTGCTTCCGATAGAATTTTTTATGCAAGGTCCGACATACGCGCTCTGCTACACGACGATAGTGGCATACGCGAGCGCCGTATCGCCACCCGGTACGTCGGCCACTGTTCAAGGAATTGTGGCGGGAATGGACGACGGTTTCGGTAAATTTTCTGTTATCAAATTATACAAACAAAAAACTAGAGACAAAAGAAATCCAATTGTTAAAACTATCATATATTACATATGAAAAAATCTACTATTGCTATAAACAACATTGCGATATTTTCAGGGTTCGCGCTTGGCAGTTTAATAGGTGGTCTTTTGTATAAGAAAGTTGGTGGCGCCATAACTCTGAGAATATTTTCAATACTTGCAGCATTTTCCGCCTTGATGTATCTTATTCTTCATATCTCGTACTTAAAATATAAAACACCAGGTAAAAAAAATAAGTAACTTTGAAATGTGTGTGTATGTCACAAAGTTTTTGAAAGAATATTACGCAAGAATGGAAAACTTATTTTTTGTTGCAGACACGCGAAATAACGTTGAGTGGAGAAAGCCTGAAGATGCGCAGAAACAGTGCGTTGAAGCAGAAACGTGACACGCGTGTGTTTTTCTGTACTTTTTTTTATAATTACCATAATAAAAGATAGATCGTTTTTATATATCTCAAAAAATATTTACGATGCAAAACTGAAAAGTGTAGAGAGCATGTTCGATCCAAATTTATCGATTCACTCTCGAATAGTTCGAGATCGTTCGAGATATATCGAGAGATGAACAACGCAAGTATCAAAAGTATCCCCCATTTTTTTCTAGTTTTTTCATCTTTGTTGAACTCCTTAGTATCCTTGCTTAGGTCACACAACACCTCAACGACTCAACATCTAATAAGTTCTGCATCAAGTTGATCGAAGTTCCAGAATTATATAACACACTGCGAGAGAGATTTTAAACAAGAAAACTTTCTTATCTCACTACATAATTTTTCCGATAAAAGTAACATATAATAAATCTAAACTTGTCTAAACACAATGGATACATTGCGTTTAGACAAGCTACCTACCGAGATATTAAACGCCATCTTTAATGAGTGCGACCTGCGCGATTTTCCACGACTTGATCGAGTGTGTAAACGATTTCATCAAATCCTACGCGACAATGAGTTTTGGACCTATCATCAAAAAAAGTTACTCGTCACAAATCAAGTATCGGAGCAGTTTCGCAAAAGGTATATCTCGATATAAACATACATCTTTGTTTAAAATTAATATTTTGTGTATAAACGTACAAAAGCATGTACTAAAAGTTCTTTTGAATTTCAATGTTGTTTGTTTACACAACATAATGAAATAATTTTTTAATTTTTTAATATAATAAATTCTAAACTTTATTTATTTTAAGTCTGAATTATTATGTCTTTAGGTTCTTTTTTAAAAGGACATATATTTATAAAAGACAAATTTTTTTTAAGCATTGAATTTCTCATAAAAAGAACATACATACTAAAAAAACATCATGTTCCATTCTTCAGATGTAATCTGCTTTTACCTTCGTATTGTAAGTATATCATATCGAACAACTGGGTACTAGGAAATTATAAGAAGAGTACATTACAAAAACAACAACACAAGTTGATACCATGGCTGCAGTTAACAAGCGATAAGCTCTGGTGGAGTGGTAAAAATATGCTCTTTGGTTTTGACAGACAAGAACAGACTCACCAAAAAAACACTATACATATAAAAGAACATTATATACACAGAACTTTTCCTCCTGGTAGAGCCTTTTCACAAAATACTGATCATATAGGAAAATTTGTTATCTGGAGAGATTACATTGTGAATGGCAACAGGTGTGTATCTGTTTACACAATACTGTCTAGAGTTTGAACATTCATTTTATCAATAATGAAAGTTTTCATGAAAACTAGTGTCACACGCCATTATCTATATATTTGTTTGCATTTATCATTTTGTGCAATTTTCTTTCATAATCTGTAATAACTACATGGAAAAAATCTGTTGCAGCAACGGCAGTATAATGTGGCAAACAGAATCACCTTTTAAAAACAGATACGGATGTACTGAATGTAAAATAAAGAAACAACTGAAAGTTCACGATAAGTCAATTTCGGCACTTGACAGTACATCAAACATTATTTTCTCAGCTGCTAGTTCTGAATGTGCTGTAATAAGAGTAATATTTCAAGTCAGATATACAACTCATGCACATAATGCAATAGTACAAGATGTAAAATGTGTTCTTTCCAGGTAGAAAACAGTCTAGATATAGATTCAATTAATGATGATAACATTGTCCGAAAAACTATTTATGAATGCAAAATAGAGTTACTTGCGATTAATCCTTCAGGAACAATAGTGAGTGGTTATGTCGGAGAAGAATTAAATAGGATACTTTATATGGATCTAGAACAGTAAGTTATAATGTTAATGAGATAATGAGTTATAAAAAAATTGTTACAAATGACACATCTTATCAATTGCAATTTGTGACACTTATCAGAGAACTTTTAGTGGTTTAGAATTTTTGGACATTTATACTCCCCAATTTGGTGGAACGAGGGATATGTTATGGGAGAATCCTAATACTTTACTTTTATGCGGCTACTATGATATACAAAAATGGGATTTGAGGTAGTAAATACAAGTTGTTTTCATTATCAGGTTTACGCATATATGTTTACAAGTAAGGCTATGGAATATCAACAAATCTTTTCTATAGAGTAAATGATTGTGTGAGCACATGGCACTATCCAGTTTCTATGGAGACACATTGCATTTCTTCGGATCATCACAATACGATGATTACAGGAACACATCAAGCTGAAGCAGTTTTATGGGATCAAAGGATGCCTAATTTCGTTCAGGTTTGTTAATATAAAAGCAAGATAAATCCATGTGTACTTTTTTACGAACAAACCCACTGCAACGTCTTTTTGAAATTTCCAGATGTATTGTATGATACCATTTGCGAAATACAATAGTTTGAATAGTCCGATATATTCTCTGCGATTTGATAGCACAAAGTTGTATTGCGCCACGGATCGTTTTTTATACGAATTAGATTTCTCTGAACGAAAAATTGTCACGTAGTGAATCACTCGATGCTTGTTTTTAGTACGTGAACACAAAGCAATTCCAGTATGGAAGAAACAAAGTGAACAAGTACAATATTAAAAAGAAATAGAAACCACAGAGCCTATGGTTCAGGTGATGGACATTCACAAGTACAATATTGTTTATACGTGAAAGTATTTAGTTATAAGATGGTATAAGAAGTTTCCTTTGATACTATAAGTTTTGCAAGTTTATTTTGTACAATAAAGATCATTTGTAATATTTCTGCAACAAATTTTATATCATAACGACACATGCACACAAACAAAAATAACTTTTTCCATGCATATGAAATAAAAGAAACGATTATACGATATTTGAAATATAAAAGAACCAATTCGATTCGGAAAGCGCGACAGAAGTTCGAGTCCGACTCGCCAAACTTTGAGAGGCATTCCAACTTTGGATGTTTCCAAGTAAATGTGACACGCGTGTGTTTTTTGTACTTTTGTGTTTACAATTACTATAATAAAAGATACATAGCTTCTCTATATCTCAAAAAAATTTGCGATGCAAAACTGAAAAGTGTAGAGAGCATGTTTGATTTAAATTTATATCGATTGATTCTCGAACAATTCGAGATCGAGATATTTCGAGAGTGAATAAACAACACAAGTAACCCCCACTTTTTTCTAGGTGATCCGTGATCCTTGAACTCCTTACTTTCTTGCTTAGGTCACACAATCCCAACACTTAATAAGTCCTGCATTGAGTTGATCGAATGTTCAGACAGTTCAGAATTACATAACAAACTGCGAGAGAAATTTTAAACAGAAGACCTTCTTTATCTCATTATATAATCTTTCCAATAAAAGTGTAATATATAGTGCAATATAACAACAATGGTCATTTCGCGTTTCGACAAGTTACCTACGGAGATATTACTGATCATTTTTGATTACTGCGACTTGTGCGATCTTACACAACTTGATCAAGTGTGTAAACGATTTCATGATATCATACGCAGCGATCCGGTCTGGAAGAACTATTATAAAAATTTTCTCGTCGCGAATCAAGTATCCGAACAGTTTTGCCAAAGGTATTAACTTGACATACATATAAATCTTTTGTGTAATATTTTGTGTGTACAAATTCAAAACTGTGTATACTGGAAGTTCTTTTGAATTTCAATTTTGTTTGTTTACACAATATAATGAAGCTATTCTTTAAGTACAATATAATAAAATTCTAAACTTTATGTATTTTTTAATTATTCTAAACCTTATGTATTTTAAGTCTGAATTATTGTCTTTAGTTTCTTTTTTATAAAGCACATATAGTTATAAAAGAAAAATCTTTTTAAACATTGAATTTTTTCCCATAAAAAGAACAAAGACACTAAAAAAATCATGTTCTATTGTTTAGATGTAAACTGCTTTTACCATCGTATTCTAAATATTTTATATCTCAAAATTGGGTACGAGGAAGCTATCAGCAGCGTATATTACGAGGACAACGAGACAAGTTGATGCCATGGCTGCAGTTAACAAACAATAAGCTCTGGTGGAGTGGTGGAAATATGCTCTTTGGTTTTGACAGACAAGAAAAGACTTATCAAAAAACCAACACTTTTTCTTTTGATAAAACCTATCCAGGAAATTATGAACACGATATATGGAGATTTATTCTTTGGAAAGATTACATTGTGACTGGTCACAAGTGTGTATCTATTTATATAATAATCTAGAGTTTGAACATTTAATTTCATCTATAATGAAAGTTCTCATGAAAACAAGAAAAAACTCACCATAAAAAAACCAACGTTTTTTCGTTTGATCAAACCTCTCCAGGAAAATATGAACACAATATACGGAGATTTCTTTTCTGGAGAGATTACGTTGTGACTGACCACAAGTGTGTATCTGTTGAAATAATACTATTTAGACTTTAAACATTTATTTAATCAAAAAAATGAAAGTTCTCATGAAAACTAGTGTCACACGCCATTATCTATATATTTGTTTGCATTTATCATTTTTTGCAATTCTTTCTCACATAATCTAATTTTCACATTAAAAAAATTGTTTGCAGTAACGGCAGAATAATGTGGCAAACAAAATCACCATTTAAAAACAGATACAACAAATGTAATGAATGTAGAACAAAGAGACGACTGCATGTTCACAATAATCCAATTTCGGCACTTGACAGTACATCAAACATTATTTTCTCAGCTGCTGGTTCTGAATATGCTATAATAAGGGTAAAATTTAGAGTCAGATAAATTAGGCACATAGTGCAATAGTACACGATATAAAGTGTGCTCTTTCTAGGTAGAAAACAGTCTAGATATAAATTCAATTACTGATGATAATATCATCCGAAAAAAAATTCCTGGACGCAGAATACGGACACTTGCCATTCATCCTTTAGGAACAATATTGAGTGTTGTATCCGAAGAAATAGACAGGATACTTCACATTGATCTAGAACAGTAAGTTATAAATGATGGGTATGAAGAAAAATTGAGTATAAATGATATCTTATCAATTGCAATTTGTGACAATTATCAGAGAAATTTTAGTGATTTTGAAAGAGAAGATATTGTTCCCTCTTCCAACAATGAAATAATGGACATTTTATGGGAGGATCCCAATATTTTACTTACTTGCGGCTTCCGTCGAATACAAAAATGGGACTTGAGGTACTATATACAAGTTGTTTTCATTATCACACTTGCTCATGTTTACAATTAAGGCTACACGTAATGTCAACTTGGTTTTTTTTTTTTTTTTAGAGTAAAGGACTATGTGACCATATGGAATGATCCAACCGATGCAGGGACATATTGCATTTCTTCGGATCATCACAATACGATGATTACAGGAGCACAGTATCATTCTAAGGCAGTTTTATGGGACCAAAGGATGCCTATCTTTGTTCAGGTTTGTTAACTTAAAAACAAGATAAACGTGTACTTTTTACAGACCCACTGCAAAGTTGTCTCTTTGAAATTTCCAGATGTATTATATGCAGGCGCCATTTGCAAGACAATTTGATTTTAGTAGTCCGATATATTCTCTACGATTTGATAGCACAAATTTATATTGCGCCACGGACCGTTTCCTGTACGAATTAGATTTCTCCAAACGTGGATGTCCAGTACGTGATTACAAATCAGTTGTAATATGGGATGAGACTCAAATACGTTTCCGGTAACATGTCAGCATAGCGATGTTTAAACTGTAAAACGCGCTACCGTATAAAGAGACAGAGTAAATCAGTGCAATATTGTTTATACATGATTGTATTTAGTTATAAGACGAAGTTTCCTCCGATACTGTAATTTTTTAAAGTTGATTTTTAATGTGCAATAAAGATCATTGTAATATTTCTGCAACAAGTTTATTATTATCACGATACAAGCAAAAATAACGTTTCCTATGCATATGAAATAAGAGTAACAATTATATTTGGAATATAAAAGAACCAATTTTTAGAAAAGCGCGACAGAAATTCGAGCCTGACTCGCCAAACTTTAATAGGCGTTCCAACTTCGAATGTTTCGAAGTAAACTTGTGCAAAATTATATTCAATATGTAATAAAAGCAATCTTGAGGGAGAAAACTAGTACAAAATAAATTAATTGCCGCAGTACATGTATGTATATATTTATACCGCGTCAAAGAAAATTGTTTTGGTAAAAAGAAACGAGCGTTTACTAACGCCTGTATAAAATATATTAAACTTTTATGCACAGTTTTGCATTTGAATCGCAACATCTCTCACGCGCATTCGAATATAATCATATATATCCCAGAACCAATATTAAGTATCCTTTTAAGTAGAGCCTTCTCAAGTGTAATCGCTTGTATTGAGTTTTCTTCTTTTTTCCAATCAGAGCATTGTTCTGATCATATAATTAAGAATGCCGCCGTGTTTGTAAAAGATCAAATCAACTTCAGTGTCAAATCGCGCGACGACTTGGAACTTCTTGCCGTCGTCGGTGGTCACGGTAACTCGTTGTCCGGGTTGAATATTTTCGGGAATCGCTATATCGTATGTCTCGTAACCTGTTAATCCTAAAGACTCCGCGTTTTCGCCAGGAAGATACTCCAGCGGGGCGACGCCCATACCTATAAGATTGGATCTATATACGAAAACAAAAAACAAAAACTAATTTATAAAATAAACAAATTAAACTTGTAATTCAAAGATTTGTATCAGATGTGCTCTTGTCTAGAAAAATTTATATTCAAATTTTATCTCGGAAATACACACTGATCAACTATTTTAAGAGAACTTGCCTGTGTATTCTTTCGTACGATTCCGCTATGACCGCTCGAATACCGAGCATGTATGTTCCTTTAGCGGCCCAATCCCTGGAAGATCCGGATCCGTATTCCTTGCCGACCAAAGCGATTAGTGATGTTCCATCATTCTTGTATTTCTCGGCCGCGTCGAATACGTCCATCTAAGCAATATTCGACCAATTATCTTTTAAATAATATTTATATTTTAATTAATATTTATATTTTAAAAACTATATATAAATGTCGCTGTTTTTTTTTTTTTTTTTGATAATTTTTATTGTGATTCTGGTCTGATATATGCGCATCAATTGTTTTATATAAAACATATTAAACTAAATTATACACGTACTTCCTCCTTAGTTGGAATGTGAATTGTTCGTGGTCCTGGTTTGCCAATGAATTTGTTCATCAGACGAATATTCGCAAATGTACCTCGCACCATCACATCGTCATTTCCTCTACGCGAACCGTACGAATTGAATTCCTTCGGTGTCAGGCTGTGAAAATCAAAATTGTCATTGAGAAGATAATTAGCGTTTCACGTGAAATATTTTATTTTTCCGAACAAAGTTTTTATATAACAAACTTACCCACGACTAGCCAGATATCGTGCCGCTGGCGAATTACGTGCGATACTACCCGCCGGACTGATATGATCCGTCGTAACGGAATCACCGAGATTCATGAGCACTCGCGCTTTCGTGATCGATTTTATCGGAGATACCTTCTGCAAAATATATTTAAAAAATAATTTTTTACAATAAAAAAAGAGAGGAAAACAAAATATATTAATTATTTTACAGTATTACGAATTTTACTATAATTCTATAGTGACCTTCTCCAAAGTCTCGAAGAAAGGCGGATGTTTAATATATGTAGAAGTAGTGTCCCATGGATACAATTTGCCTTCAGGCGCGACTAAATTCGCCCAATTGCTGCTGCCTCGTTCAATTTTGCTGTACACTTCTTTAAACATGGCTGGAATGACGTATTTTTGCTCCACGGCTTGAATTTCCGTTCTGGTTGGCCATATGTCTCTCAAATATACCGGAGTACCGTCGGACTTATGACCTTAAAAAAAAGAAAAGACAAAAACCGGTTATATCAATAACATTCTTATGTTTCACAAAAAATATTATCTAGCAAACAGAAATACTCACCTAGTGGCTGTTTTTCAAAATCTATATCTACAGTGCCGGCGATAGCGTATGCTATCACCAAAAGAGGAGATGCCAGATAGTTCGCTCGGGTATTCGGATGCACCCGACCTTCGAAATTTCTATTTCCCGATAGAACTCCGCAACAAACGAGATGATACTATAAATACAAAGGAATTCAATAGTGAATACGGTATACAAACATCTTTTTATCAACGTATCAATATTCAAAGATAATACTGTATGTCAGAGATTATATATTTTCCAAGATAAAACTTTCCAAATCAAGCACTTAAACATATATGTTTACATTAAAGAAGCATATTTTACCTTTTCGATATTTTCACTTATAACATCAGGAAGCGGACCGCTGTTTCCGATACAGGTCATACAGCCATAACCCACGATCTCAAATCCCAATTTCGACATGTACGGGATCACTCCGCTCTCTTCGAGATAGTAAGTCACAACTCCGGATCCAGGTGATACTGATGTTTTTATATATGGATCGACAGTCAATCCGGCTTCTACAGCATTTTTAGCGAGAAGACCTGCATCGAGACAATACAATTGACATATCTTATGTGCATGCAGTTTATGTGTTTTCATATGGTAAAAAAAGATCTAAACTATATGTACAAAAATAACTATTAATACGATTTTCTCATGAAAGAAGAATTCTCTCTTGGTAAAATTCACAAGAAATTTGCAAAGTACCTGCTCCAAGCATCACACTCGGATTGCTAGTGTTCGTACAGCTGGTAATAGCTGCGATAACCACCGAGCCGTGCTTCAGCTTATACTCCTTTCCTTCGTATTCGAATTTCGCTGTGGTACCAATATTTTCCGGACTTATACCGAAACCCTTGAAGCCCACCTGCAATAAGAAAATCACACAAAATTGTAAATTTATAATTTACGAGTTGTAACAGACTATCACACGTACAGCAAGTACTTTCTTCTCTTATAAATTTATGTCGTTTCGTTTCATCATAAATTTGTTTTCTCAAAAATCAAATTTGTCTTTTCTGTATTGAAGTTAAATATAGTTTTCGTCATCGTGCTTTATCAGTCGTGATATAAAACGGAATTCATTGTACGGTAAGCAATTTGCTGAAGTAGCAACATTTGCGGCGATCTTTAAGCAATTATAAGGTCTATGACCTCGTGCACAAAAGTCAATCACCACGATATATTTTAACGAAAAATGTATGAATCCGCGACGTTGTCTTTTTTTTTTTAGCTTGGAATAATATTAATATTTCTTTCGTGCTTCAGCTGCTACAATGTAATAAAAATGATGTTTAGTAACAATGATTAATAAATATTTCGAATAATTATCGTAAATAACGTTAAAATTAATTGAATTAAAGACACTAGTGTTTTAAACGGACGAACTTTTCTATTGTTTCCGCAAAATCGCTTTCGGCCCTAAGGCCTTATAGGAAACCCGAGTCTTCTCTGTATAACAACGTGCACGTCAAAACGATGGCTCGTTTGCAATGAAATGTGTGCGCTTTGCAAAACGAACGTTAGTAGGATGTTGTATCAGCAATTTCAGCGCGAACACCGAATACGTCTTCCAGAACTTGTGCGAAGTGCGCGAGCAAAGACTCGTGTCTTCTCCGACAAGGCGGACGGATCGATCGATCAACGGTACGTCCACAAATCATTACTTCTTTTTTTTTCTTCTCGCATCGGCATATCGCGAATTTTGAGTGACAGCTGGTAAATCATATTGCAAGAGATGTTTTTTTTATATAACGAGTAATATATAATATATAATATATGTAAGAAAAATATATGATATATTTATAAGAAAAATTTTCACCTCTGTGATGAGAAAACCGCGAAGAAAGTTTTACAATTAAGCACGTAAGAGGAAACATCGTGCAGAGTCCAGTTCATTAATTTTGATTATTGAAAAAACGCAGATGATTCATTCATTCGTTTGTTTCTAATTATCAGAAACTGATAGCGCGGCTACCGATAGCTAATTTAAATTTCTGTATGATGATAGAAATGTGTACTATTAGTATATATAATGACGTATCGAAATCTAAATACCGACATTACGAAAAAAATTTCAAAATCGTCCGAAAAAATGTATCTATTTGTTTTTCCGATAACAGAATTGACGCAGATCCGGTTAGTTTTTATTTCGATTTTCAATTGTTTTTTTACGTTCAATTGTTTTTTTTTACATGCAATAATACAGATATAATCTGAAAATTTTGCTATCGAAAGCGCATACTTCTACAGAGAGTCACACTGACTAATGCACACGCTTATCTCTGTAATTATTGAATGCGTGTACTCTCGATAATTCGTATTCTAAAAGATAAACAATACAACTTTCTGTACTCATAAAAATGAAAAATGTTCTATTTTAAGATGTAATTTTTTTCGAGTTTTTCAAAAGACTCTTCTTCAACTCTCGCAAACAATTTTGATATTAAATTCAAGACCGTCGCCGTGAAGAAACTTATTGTAACTTAACTGAGTAGAAAAAATATACTACGTGTGTTTTCGCAATGAAGATGATGCGAATCATCTTTTCACATCTCACAGATCATTTCTTTTTGTTGTTGTCAACCGTCGCCGATCGCGAAAATCTAACTGCGATAAAGAATTGAATTTCAAGCAGAAGAAGCGTCAGCTTTATGATTCATATGGATGAGTTTCTTCGGCAAGTGTCCTTGCTGTTATAGGCCAGGTAACGCGATGCCGATGTTGAACATTTCGAATAGAAATCGATCGACGTTTTTAAACTCATAAACACGCATTGTTTCCGCCCGTTCGACGATCTCATTTGCCAGTAGTTCGCCTAACAGATCGCGAGCATCTTCAAACGCGATTTAGATGTGATATTTTTGTGCGAAGTGCGCGGCGAGGCGTTAAATTTTCGTTGTATGGATTTACTGTACGTATTGAAATCTCGAAGTGCCGATAAGATCACGTTGCGAAAATCACATGTAGATTTCGTGCTCGTTAGAGAAAATCATTATATATACATTACATTACATTAGTATCTTTTGTGTTTTCGCTTCTTTCGAAATCTTGAGAAATTTAAAAATACTTAGATTCAAACTGAGACACCATGCTGTGTCAAAAGAACATTAGGGCTGTGGGGGCCAATGATAGGAAAGAACTATAAAAGGGCACGATAATTTCCAAAGCCTCACACTAGTTCAACAGTTCTCCTAACGTGTACAACGGTCTTGTCTCTGATCAAAGTTCAAGGAAGCAACGAATACAGTTTGACAACAAGAATATCGTTTGTTAACATTCGTCAAGTAACAATAAAAATTTTAAAGTTAATATTAATAGATAATTGTAATTCGTGTAATGTGTTAGTCTTTTGTGGCTTATTATTTAGTTTTAATTTTTGAAAATTTAATTGTGTTCCTTGCTATCTACAATATTTGAAATTTCGTTCTTGTGAGTGTACAATACTAAACAATTTTCACGAAAAATTGGAACCAGAAAGGGTCTGTTGTCGGATATAATCCTGTTCGGTAAGGTAGAAATAAAACAACTTCACCGGGAAAGGATTATATCCTGTAATGGATCCGTACGCAGCGTTTTCTCGATATCGCATCTTAAAAATATGCTTGCCACTGAGGGCAGGTACAGGTCTTGTCTGCACAAAAAATATTATTATTTTGTGACTAGATCTGTACTTATCCTTAATGACGAGAAACATCGTCGTACTTGAGAATCGTCACTTGAAAATCTTCGTCTTGTTCAATTGTCTTTGGTTTTCTAGCAATATGTTAATTGGAAGGATCATAAAGCTAGATCATCAAAAGACAAAGGTTCGAGACACAGCGGCATGGAATCATCGTCGAAAATCGCAAAAGGACATACTTTCTCAAAAGGAATTTATTGTTAAAATTAATTCTCTAAAATTGCTGACCATGTTGAACATACATTATTGTGATTTTTAATGATTCTTCAAAACGAACGTAGAAACAAGAGAAAGGATATTTGAAGGCAAAGTTCAAGGAGCTCTTTCTCTGATGTCTTGATATAAGATAATGATATCACAGTAAGAGTTTCTTTGAACTCTGTCGATCATTCTCAACCTTGTTCTTTCTTATCTGACAAGAAAAATCTGTGTACTCTAAAAAAAAAAAAACAATAAATCGCTATATATTTTTCGCTGCACAAGCAGAACAGAGGTGCGGCATAAGATGAATGTAACCCAGCTTAACTGGAATTTTTAAATCAGTTCACTGGGTCATATTTGTCTATTGCACGCACTGACTAATCATCATGGGAGTTGTAGAGTAGAAATATTAATATCATTGATATTAATATTTTGCAGATTTAACACGTATATTTGTATAATTTAAATATTTTATATGCTTAGTCCTCTATGTATATTGATTTATCGTTTTATTAGTACTAATTAGTAGTATCGTTAAATGTGAAATTATTAAAGAAACATTAGCTATGAAAAAGACTAGATATATTTAAGAAATATAATTTTTATGTATACGAATGAACGAAGCGACAAATTTGTTTGATAATACAATAAATTATCGAAAGAAATGTTTAAGAGAGCACAGACCTTGTTGACGAGGCAATTCCTGAAGTCTATCTGCATGTCGGACACTGAAACTCGATCGTGAGGTCTCTTGGGTCCGCTGACGCTGGAAACCACGGTGCTCAAATCCAAAGTGACCACTTCGGAGAAGATTGGATCTTGATTCGGATCGTTGTAATTCCTCAACATACGCACGCTCTCAAGGTATTTTTTAATTCTGTCAATATGTTCTTCAGTCCGGTCTGTTTGCTTGAGATAGATTAAGCTCTGTTGATCCACCGGGAAGAAGCCCACGGTCGCGCCATATTCCGGACACATGTTGGATATAGTGGCGCGATCAGCGATACTCAATTGCGATACTCCCGGCCCGAAAAATTCTACGAACTTCCCAACTACTCCGACTTGACGAAGATTCTATGCGTAAAATGTTTACAAGTTTAAAATATGTAATTGCTTTAATACCTCTTATGATTTTTTGCGTCGAGCACATTGTCAATCAAAAATAATTTATATAATTGTAAATATTTTAAGAAATTTTTTAAAAGTAAAAACACATTTTGCTTTAAACAAAACTTTCTTGTAAATAGATATCTGGATTTAGACAAAAAAAAAAAGAAATTCACCTTTGTGACCGTAAGAACAAGATCTGTAGATGTAGCGTATTGGCTCAGTGTTCCCTCTAATTTATATCCGACAACCTTTGGTATCAACATAGAAATTGCCTGACCAAGCATAACGGCCTCTGCTTCAATACCGCCAACTCCCCAGCCAAGCACTCCAAGACCATTGACCATAGTAGTGTGAGAATCGGTGCCGACCAAACTGTCCGGATACAAAACATTGTTGGTATTAAATACTACTCTTGCCAGATACTCCAGATTCACTTGATGGACAATACCGCTTCCAGGTGGTACAATTAACATGTTTTTGAACGCTTTTGCGCCCCATTTAAGAAACATGAAACGTTCCTTGTTTCTAGTAAATTCCATTTCTTCATTTTTCTTTATAGCATCCGGACTAAAAACAAGCAATGATTATTCAGATTTATCTTATATTATGTAACGATGTACGATATCGAATTTAATATCTTTTTTTGCTTGTATCTTTTTACGCAATGTTATCATCTCAGTGTTAAGCAGTTTTTTTTTTTTTCAAGATAAATTGAGTAACAGCTTTTTGTTGTTGTATGAGTGTGACAACATGTGTGTAAATCTCCAATTTTACACGATAACCTTTTATTTTTTGTTAACATATTAATATGTCAAGGATAAAGATACATGTTAAAAGAATGAATTACCTCCTATTAAAATCGACCTGTATTGAGTGGTCAATTACAAGATCTGATGGACAGATTGGATTAATTTTGTCAGGATCACCACCTAATCTTTTCACAGCATCTCTCATTGCAGCAAAATCTACAACTGCTGGCACTCCAGTAAAGTCCTATTTATATATAATACAGAAATAAATATTCCTTTCTCTTCTTGTGTTTCTAAATTAAAATATAACACTTGTGTAAAGACCCTATACCTGCAAGAGAACTCTTGCTGGCACAAAAGCCACTTCAACTCCTTCTGCAACATTTTGATTCTTTTCCCAATCCAGAAGTTTCTCTACATCGGTTTTTGTCACTTGAAAACCATCACAATTACGCACAGCACTTTCCAAGAGAACCCGAATTGAGAATGGCAGCTTGTCTATAAAGTGGAAATGTCTAATTTATTGAACAGATATATAATATATTATAAAATAATAAATACTAAATAATAAAGTTATCTTACCATATTTTGAGTCAAACTTGGTAACATCATAATAATTATATTGATTAGATCCAATTTTGATGGATTTCAGCAAATGCTGATAAGGATTTGGGCCTATAATTATAAATTTTTCTTATAATTATTTTGTATAGCAATAGTTTTGCAAAACGTTTATAAAATCACAAAATATGAAATTATATTTTTATATTTTCTTATTGTCAAAATAAGTTCATTTTATATAAAACTCAAATCTATTAAAAATACTTACTATCCCTAGCTTTTTGCATTATTTAATTCAAAATATTATGTTCTAAATTACAAAATATGTAAATTATAAAAAACAAAACTCAGTTGAAGCACTTGTGTACAAATTGTTCATAAATAATACAAAAATACACGATATGATCTTCATATTTCTACGTAAGATATTCAATTTTCAAATGTGACATGTTCTCAAGATTATAAAATATTCGAAGTAACACTCTTCTCATGCAATTTTCACCATCAATTAAAACATCCGTTTATTTTTTTTTAAATTTGAATACCATTAGAGAAAAATCGCAAAATGTTATTTTTCATGATACGAAATTGTCTTAACATAACGTCGTCGCGTTAATAAAGTCGTTCTTTTCAATCGTTTGTTTTTTTTTCAATCAAATAACAGCAATAAACAAACCTATGTCTTCTCACTTACCAGCCATGATTGTCACTGAACAAGTCACGTCGGCCACACTGCGTGATAAGTATATATCGTATTATACCGGATGTCTCGTAAATATCTCTCTCCTTAAAAAACAGCGATCGATTAACTTTCTTATGATTTTTCTCTGTATTTTTTGAAAACACGAACGTTACGCTTAAAATAACATGCGTTACGCAAAATAAAATATTGCGATACAGTAAACAAATATAAATCTGTACATTTTCTGAGTCGCCGAAGCGGCGGATGAGACAGTGAAATTCGCAACATAAGATAAGATCACGTTATGTAATGTGGTTTCTCGTGAATTAATTCAACACTCATACATAATTTATAACATTTGCACAATGCTCTTCTCGCGACAAAAGTTTGTATTATAAGAAAAAGAGAGCAAAATTCAACACAATTCATAATATAATTTCGGTACGTACAAAATATTTCATTAATGACGCTCGGTATATAAGAGAATCGTCAAATTGGTCACGTGCTGCGATGTTTGCGATACATCGCGCAATCGTGGCGTGATCCTTCGTCGTAAACTTCAAACGGGGAGCTTGTGCGATAACGAGTTTCGGTGCATATTTTTTTTTTTTCGATAACGAACGTCAAATTGACATCGACACCGATTGCGCGTTAATCGATTTTACGAGAAGATTGAGAATGGAACGAAATCTAGAGAAGACACTGGACGACGCGTAAGTTCTCGAGTTTCTTATAGGTTAGGTTAGGTTAAAT
>QVOB01000304.1:0-13308 GCA_014839585.1 Pseudomyrmex concolor | reverse complement strand
TTAAGCATATGACATTTAAATTTAAATGTCGCATGTAATGATTGCGTATATGTAAAAGACCAGACGGAGAATTAGTATCTGCGCCGATATCTGCGCGCGCGAGAAGAATTTTGCCGGTTCGGAGACTCGATACTTTTGGTTGCGTTTGTACTCGATATTTTTTTTTTTTTATAGCTGGTAGTGAGTGCGTTCGCGGCCTGTAATCATTTCGCCGCCAAGAGCCACCTACCGCATTGGTATCCTCGCCTTCTTTCATTCTTTGTCTCGTTCTCTTACCTTCTGCACCTTTCTCTCGCACCTTTCTCTCGTTTCTCCACATCTTTCTCTTCTTTGACACACCGTGGCTCGCAAAAGCAAATCCCGCAGCCTAATTGCTCAGTAAACTGCGAATCTTGGGAGACTCCACATTAAGCAACACTGTCTTTTCTTTTCCCAACTTACTATATGATAATGATCGCAGCCAAAATTATTCGGCTTATAAAAAAGCAAAGCTGTACTGCCTATGACAAAAAATAAACTCATTTGTTCATTGTGTTCAGAGAGAGAGAGAAGTGAAGGGTATTTGCTATATATATGTATTTCATCAAGTTGTACACCGATATGCCAACTGCTCACCTTAGCATCTTTAAATCACTATTGTTTCACAATAAAATTATTAAATATTTTTTATTAAAGTTTGTTCAAATCGAAACTTATCGAATATTTTGTACGAAATATAAAACTGGATTTCTATACATCTTTTTATACTGATATAATAGAATAATTAATAAATAATATTAATAGATAATATCCATTTTATTGTATTTGTTAATGTTATATATTTTAATTCAAAAATGCTTTAAACTTGTTCATTAATTACTTTACTTGCCAGAGAAAGGTTCTGAAATACATACGAGAGCAACTAAAGAATTTCCAATGTCAATGCGCGTGTTTGTCCTGTGGACACATTTTGGCTCCAAGTTGCTCATACTATTTAAACGAGTCGATAAAACCGCCGTTGAACTATTTATCGTACTCGGAACAAGCGGGAACGGCATACATGTCTCCTCGAAAGCAAACAAGTATCCAGATTATTGAGTCGCGCTTTTTTTTCTTCATCTGATACTTTCTTTGCTTCACATCTTTTTTCAATGTTCCTTCTTTTTTTTCTTTTTTCTCGTTTAGTTTCTTGCGCTCTCGCGCGTGTGCGCGTTATGGTGACGTTCTTACACGCTCGGAAGAAACAAAACTGCGACTCGCTTATCTGCGGATGACAGACTAATTGTTTGAAAATCGTAAAACTCGGTTGAGAAAAATCGAAGTTGTTTCTACGAATACAAAATCCTCCACGAGGCAATGAGTTCATCGAGGGCGTTTGCCGCAAACGATTAGTCTTGCTCTCGCAAACACATGATTCAGAGAACATATGCGGTAATATACTGATACTATATACCTTTTCTTGCTTATCTATTATTATAAAAGTTTTCTTAGAAAAAAGATAAAGGAAAAAAGAAAAAAAAAGTTATTATTATTATATATATATACTTTTTTGCCTTGTTTTACACTATAATAATAATATGAAATCGAAACCTAGAACACGAAAAAAACCAAAGCAATGTTAATAAAATATAACAGACATAAATCTCATCAAAAAAGTTTTTCTTCTCTTCAAGGTACTCAATTTAGCATCTTTATTTTTACATCTCTCGCTAATGTCGCTTTACATGAAAAAAGTCGTTTTGTTCTCGCTTCTTTCTCGTCAATATACTACATTTTATTTATTATTCGTACTACGTGACAACCTGTTTTCTTACTTGTTTCCTTAATACAATTACTGTAAAATACAAAGCAACAAAAGAAAATTAAACAAAATTAGAAATTATTGCTGCCATCAATTCGTTACAATGTTGATCGAAAGATACTTGGACCTCTAAAAAAATCTTATTCAATTTTTCGGTTTTTATTACATTTCCGTATCTAATCAGCGCATCAAATCGAAATAATTTTCTAGTGATTTGCAGCTAGTCTAAAAAAAAAAAAGAATAACAAACTTAAAATATCTAATAAATCTCAAATTTAACTTAAAAAACTAGGTTTAAATCATACTATTCTTCTTATATTAATAGAACAATGCAACAATTGCTACAGTACTATTTACAAAATTATATCTCTCTTTCTCTTTGTAATATCTTTACTAACACAAAAAATACCACCAAGCACCTGCGTTTTATGCAGATAAGCTCGAGGTGCTTCAGGTCAGCCCACTCATGGTTAAGGTCATGTACCGTCTCTTGTCTCTTTTTCTCATTCTCTTAGTCACGTTTTTCTCTCATCACTTCTCGCCACTCTCGTTCTCTTTCGTGCTTTCCACCTGCGACACGCACGCACGCATGCACGCACGCACACATATATTGTGAAACTTTGTCTGCTTTCACGACGAGTATAAAAATATTGATATCTGCGTTCGCGTGTGTTTTTATCGACAGAAATAAACTTTTTGTGAAAAACTTTTAAATAAAACCGTATGATTATATAACGACTGAAAGTTATTAGTTTTGCTCAAAAATTGTTCTAGAATTTTTACATTGTTCTACTATTTTAGAACTGTTACATGATGGAAAATAAAAATAAAATACAAAAAGTAGAAAGATTTAATAATATATAATAATTATATATTTATTTGGCACTACTCAAGTCGCAAGTTTTTTTTTTTATGTGTGTTTACGCAACAAAAAGTTTAGTTGTCAATTTGGCGTACGTCATAAATTTGCCGTGATGTTTTACAGGATGCCGAGAGACTGCCTTCATCTACGCCATCATGAGTGCAGCTGTAACTCACAGTATTGCAAGAGCATGTAGCGAGGGTAGCGTTCAGTCGTGTTCGTGCGACTATTCTCACCAATCACGCGCATCATCTGTTGTTAGAGACTGGGAATGGGGCGGTTGCTCGGATAACATCGGATACGGTTTCATGTTCTCCCGCGAATTTGTCGATACCGGCGAACGCGGTCGAAATCTACGTGAGAAGATGAATTTGCATAATAACGAAGCCGGCAGAGCAGTAAGCACACTTGTCATGATTCTCAAAACATTTATGTCTTATATTTTGAAATTTATATCAAATAAATCTGGTTATTTTGTCTTATAATACGTTATTGTGTGTCATATCAAAAAGAAAAAGAATATCTTGTGTTTACAGAATTTCATCTGTTTACAATTTCAAGAGATTTATACAGTATTCCGTTCTTTCTGTTACATAGCACGTGTCTTCGGAGATGCGACAAGAATGTAAGTGCCACGGTATGTCGGGCTCGTGTGCGGTCAAAACCTGCTGGATGCGGCTACCGAACTTTCGCGTGGTTGGAGACAATCTCAAAGATCGCTTTGACGGAGCATCCCGGATCGGAGTCAGCAATTCGCCTCCTGAGCGCACCAACGTTGTCAGCAACTCTCCTAGCAATTCTGTGCACTATATTCGCGAGGGCTTTGGGCGCAAACAACGCTACAACTTTCAACTAAAGCCATTCAATTCAGATCACAAACCTCCCGGACCAAAGGACCTCGTTTATATGGATCCGTCGCCAGCGTTTTGCGAAAAGGATCCACATCTCGGTATTCTGGGTACTTACGGGCGACAGTGCAACGACACCAGCATCGGCGTTGATGGCTGCGACTTGATGTGCTGCGGCAGAGGCTACAAAACACAAGAAGTGACGATAATTGAGAGATGCGCTTGCATCTTCCATTGGTGTTGCGAGGTCAAATGTCAAGTGTGCAGGACGAAAAAGACAATACATACATGCATCTAAGAAGATCGTGTTAGTGTATTATTGAAAACTCTCAGTAGTTGGAACTAATCGGACTGAACGATATTAAATTAAACTCGGTTTGTTTGTTTGGTTTATTTTGTGAGAAATTTACAAGTGTAAAATGATTAATCGTTTTAGAAATCGGACGGATGCGACTTTTTTGTGGCTCAGAGAACTCTACCTAGTGATCTCTGAACTTATGAGAGCTTTCGCCATGAAACTAGCCGGGCGAAAGAAACCGGCGAAGTTGTCGCATGGAGTTCCGCGCGAGTTCACGAGGCCTTCTTGTCTTCAGTATTACGCGAAACAAACGGTATCATATGTATTTATTATGTCGCGTTGCGTATTCAAGACTGAAATGATGTGTTAGCGCGATTGTAGATTTTCTAAGGTCTTAAGCATCAGAAAAGATTATGAAATACACGAAAAACAAAAAAAAAACTACAAAAGATATTGGTCTATAAATATTAGTGTAAATATTGGTGTAATTATATTAATGTTACATCGGCTTGCTATTTCGTGTTCATCGATCAAAAGCTAACTTGATCACAACTTGTAATAAAGACATCTAAAATATAACATTACCATGTAGTAGAGAAAAATAATTTAAGGCTATATTACTATTTATATTTTTTAAATAAATATTAACACTCGTATGCGCATTTAACAACATTATAATATAGTATTAAAAATCAATTTATTGGCTTTCTCTCTCTCTCTCTTTCTTTATTTATTTATCTACCCTTCTTTATCTATTTGTCTATTTATTTATCTCAGTAGATTAATTAAATTAAATTACTAGCTTTATTATGAAAGATTTCTTATATAATTTTTATAATAAATAAAGAAAGAAAGAGCCTTCAATTATTTTATTTTACTGCATAAGGTTTTAGGTAAAAAAAAAAAACGTAATTTATTTTAAAAGACTATGTGTGTGATTCAGACACACTGTCTTTGAATAATTTTGGATATTTAGAATCATTTATTTGTACATAAATAGATTATATAGTGATATATTTTGCTGCATCGCAAGTTGATCGATGACTAATATATCCTTTCGTAAAGTCTATTGTAAATAAAACTTGTGTAACTTTTCACAAGACGACTAACATCGAATATAATAAATTATATTTTTATACTTTTCTTGACGCTTCTCTCTTTTTTCTCTCTTCTTTTGCCAGAGTTTCGTAGATTTCGCGCTCAGAGAATTTTAAAACTATTCAACCAACTTTCCAACCAACGCTGATTAGGAAAAATACTCTTTGAAAACTTTAATAATAACAGTTCGAACGCTGTGCATAATATATGTATTAATTATTGCTCGTATAATTTATGCAATAAATATAAAAAAATAAACAACATAATGAATAAAGAAATAAAAGTTTTGTTACATTGCTTTATTTTTGCCCCATTATTCTCCTTTTGCAAATTAATTAGTTATTATATCAAAACAATCTGTTTTAATTTTTAAAACTATAATTACAATAAAGGTTAGATTATTCAAATTTAAAAAATTTGATAAAATTATAGTTTTATCACCGCAATAAATTTTACTTTTTTCATTACAATAAAATATCTGTAAGAAAAGCAAGTTTGTCAAACAAAAAACTAGCAATTTTACATCAATGGTAACATCTTCATTCGTATCCATTTTTTGATCGCGGATTCTCTATGACTCTACAAGTTGTCTCTCGATCTTTTCGCGGTTCTTCTTCGACGCACCGCGTTGTGTCGCAGAACTATTCAATATTTTCCCATTACACGATGCGCGCCTCCGTCGACGTACAACTCCCGCGAAATATAGCCAACTGGTCTCCAGCTGGACGACTTCATAATTCCTGAGTCGAGTGTATGTCGTGGGAGGCCCATGCCCTGAGAAAGACTGGTTCGGTTTCTCCTCACCCTTCACAAATCCCTCTTGCTTTTCTCTTTACTTCTTCTTTTTCTCGCGTTCTTTCTTCCTGCATCTCTACCTTCCACCATTTCTCAGTGTTCAACGAATGCACGCGATGATAACGAACGCAGGAATCCCGCAGGAATCTTCGCGCAGGATAAAAGGACCCTGACCGCATACGAACAGGCATCTACGCTAATGATACCAACTCTCCGACACACACACACACACACACACACTTTTTCCTCCTTTCTTCTCCGATCTTCCTTCTATCGCTGCTTCCTCTTTCGTACGTATGTATATGTGTTGCATATCTACCGGCAGACTACCAGTTTCTTTTATCTGTCGTTTATGTTCACGGATGACCGGCAAATTTCTACGATATTTGTAGATACATTCTACAATCTTGGCTATTAATTGATTAAAGCTTAGTAACAAATATTATCTTTATATTTTTTATTCCCTTTTTTGTTAGATCAAATTTTGTTTAGTTATCTAAACAAAATTGTACATAATTTAAATCTGTACAAAGTTATCCAATGTACCTCATCTATTAGTTGCGCAATTGTTAATCAATTATGTCAACGAAGTTTCGGTTGCTGCTACAAGGAAGTTTACATCTGGCAGACCAAGGGGATAGTGTACGATATTAAAACAAATTCTTGCTGTGAGAGAGAAAAAAAGAGAGACTGCTAGCGTTCCGACAGACAAGAATCTCGGACAGCCGGATCACTTCTCACGGCGGTTCCTTTGATCTTACCTGACCTACCCACCCCCTCGGTTCGTGGCCAACAGACACCAGCAGTTCCTCCAGCTCTTCCCTCCACCGCCCTTGCTAGTTCGAGTTTTTACCCCGGGCCAGTTTGATGTTAAGCGGCAGCTTAAACTTTTTTCGTCTCCTCCGTTTCTTCCCTCTTGACCTCTACGCATCTCGAAAAACACGAACGAGACTCTGAAAGCAACCGAGGTTAGATTCATTCGGTTTTACTATTATTACGCATACCGTCACGCGGTTTGTTTCAGCCCAGAGAATGCGATTCTGGTTCTCGACAATCCAGTCGAGATGTTTGTTAGGATTTGTCGATTTAATAGAATTTCTTTGAATGTCTAATAGCTGAAGGGTGGCAAGACTATGATGTCGTTCGAGAATCCTTTTACGGTTTTTGAACCTTGAAAAGCAGCACGTGTCAATTTGCATTGCAATATATAAAAGACTATTCAAATTTACAGACATTTAAATATTTTATCAACCTTTGTATTCTGAAAACATTTTTTTAAACAAACTCAACTTTTTAAACTGACGTCTAAAAATTCTCATTTTTTTCGTGAAGAAAATAATATCTAACGATATAATTACATATTTATCATCAAAATTAAATTGTAAATTATTAAAATATTTATTAAATATTAGACACATTTTTAATAAAAATGTTGAGTTCTTTTTATTAATTTCAAAAAATGATAGTAGTTCCTGCTAATTAAAAATAAAATATGCCACAAGGTCAACGACACTTTCTACCAGCGGCTTCTTTCGCCGCTTTATCGTAATTTGAATCTTTTGCGAGGTTTCTTCGTCGGTGAAGAGAAGAGCGATCCCTGTCTCCGGCGCGCGACGCCGCAATCTGATAGAGGCGACGAAAACATTTAAAGGTTATAAGAGTCTCCGGAATGATAAAATCGGGGCAACCAGGCGGGCGGAACGACACGCCGCGTGTCGTACGCGAACACACGCGCGTGGCATCCTGATGGGCTTCTCATCACTAGCTACTCCACACACGGAGGCACTCGATTGTCATTCCCGTGCTGTATATTTTGTATGCTCGAAACGCAGGTTGTATACATAGGGATTCCTCACACGCTAGATCATTATTTGTTCACAAACACTTGAAAAATTAATACATATCTATACTAGACATCTTTGTTGCATTTATCTAATTTATTTATTTATTTAAATATGCCAAACATGAATTTCATGCAACTAATAAGATGCAATTCTTTCTTTTTGTTTTCTAAATATATATTGTTATAACATATAATGTTTAAAATAAGCAATAATTACATAATAAAATATGTGCTACAAATTTATAGTCATTATATATAATTGGAGATATATATACATAATGTTTCTAATATAATGATAAAGATATAATAATTAAGTCTTGTATAATATACACAGAAAGATAAAGGATATATTAGAAACAAATTGATAAAGGATATTTTACAAACTTTCGGATTTTTGTCTTTTGCTGCTCAGTTCCTCGCCTATAATTCAAAAAAGTTTTGATAAAAAACTAACCGTTCGCACATAAATCAACTACTTTATTGTTTTTTGCAATTAAACAGAAAGTGGCCTGTTCTATTCATCATTGTCATTCATCTTGTCATCAGAATGTAGGAATGGTTGGAATCCTTTTTGACTAGATTTAGAGTTTATTGTTCGTGGCTATTTGTAGGAAAACATATCGGTTGGTGTTCGGGACCACACAATCAAATTATCGATGTTTGGCATGTTATAAGACCGCAACGCGAAATGCATCTATGCTTCATCCTGCTACTTTTGTCTCATTTCGTTCTTTGTTTGATCGTTCTTCCTCCGGTTGTTCTCCAGCGCGGAACTAGCAAAGAGAATCTCCGTTGGAATCCATATACTCTCCCGACAAGTGTGGGAACAAAATCGCAAGATGATCATTGCCTGGAACCAAACGTGTATGAATGTGTTGGTCGACACTCAAATTCCTTTCGCATCCTTTGGCCTTGTGTTCTTATCTATCAAAGTTCTTCTCTGTCTTTTTTTTCCTTCTCGGTCACCGCTGGAATTCTCATACGACGTTCAATTAAAACGCGATAGGTTTTACACATACGTCATTCTTGTAAATTGTAATATATATTTTATTTTCTAATTTTTTTTTATTTCGTAAAAAGTATTCACGCATTTTGCGGACAATTTTGAAAAGATGACATTCTCGGTGAGCAAGAATCTTCACGCTATTTCTCTTTCTTCATCCATGACGATCGCAAGTAAGCTACCGAAGAAACTGAAAAATACCCCTCCGCCCTGGCGGGACCACCCTCAATGATTCCGTAGATAATCTTTTGGGCACCATTGCAATGAATTTACGTATCGCGTTCGCCACGGATCCCAAGGGTGATGCACGTTTGTGGATTCTTCGAGTGCTTCATTACTTTTTTCTAGTCCAACGCACGATGAATGACTTAATTCTCTCTAAAGATAGAGACAGAGAGCCGCAATGCGATAACAGAGGCAAGAAGAAGAGGATGTGAAAGAAGAGGATTGGAGCGCGTAATACGTGGCCACGTCCTCTTTCATAAGATCGAGAAGTGGAGATGACGCCGTGAGTGGCGTAGCAAATTACTGAGATGCCGCCCGGGAAAATCAACAATTGGCCTTCCTTTAATTCAAAAAACACACACAGCGTTCTGTTTTGTTCCTTGCTTGGCTAAATTCGTCTTTTTTTTAACTCGTTTTTTGTAATACTCTCTCTGTCGCAATTCTCGTTTTTCAGGTTTACTTCAATTCTCATCTAAAAAAAAATGACAATGATTAAGACACGATTAAAAATTGTGAAACTAACAATTTTCTACAATTTTCTTTTATTATCTATAATATAAAAATTCTCTCCTATTTTTAGTTATATAATAGTAGCATCATAATATTAATAATACGATAAAAATATATTGTATATTATTATATTAATTAATATGTTAACTACATATGTTATAATAAGAAAAAGCTGACAGTAGAAAGTAATTACGTATATTGTACATCATCGCACATTATCAAAGATTAAACTTGTCAAAATTATATATATATCTAAACACAAAACTTATTAAGATTTGCTTGCTTAAAATTTGTGTAGCTTCAGTGCCGATATAAAATTTCACCATCACGTCTCTTCGATAACGTAATTACTGACTTTTATCAGCCTATGAATTATATCTTTCCAAAATTGCATCGTTTGACACGATTTTATTAGCAAGCTCTTCTGAATGGCTATTACATGTAATGAACGATTTGAAATTGATTTTCGCGCGACTTCGGTTTCGGAAATTGGTCCTTTTGAAATAATTACGGTCACAGTCGCGGAAGCCCCGAATCAACGTCCGTAAAAGAGAAATAACGGAGGAGTTTGCGGCCAGAAATATATACTTCGTCTCAGTAGAAACTACGACGTGTCCTTTTATTTGAGAAACACCGAAGCGAGAAAAAAAAAGAGAAAGAGAGAGAGAGAGAGAAAGAGAGAGTGTGTGTGTGTGTGCGCGCGCGCGCGCGTGTGTGTGTGTGTGTGTGTGACGTCGTTATTAATGTCGAACAAAAACACTGAGATACATCACACAGGCGCCGGCGGCCACCTAAGTAGCTGGGGGCGGAGAGATCTGATAGGCTGGTACCGGACACACCAGGATGATAATTAATGGTTTTACGATATTAGAAATTTGCGCGACCAGTCGAGCAGAATCTATCGAAATGTCAAAACAAAGACATAGTTACCGCTATCTATAATGTGCTTCGTTTCGTGATTTCGATATCTGATTTTTTCTGCGCAATTTCTCTTTCTTTTTCTCTCGAAATTATCGATTCGCTTTGCCTCAATGTATTTGATTTATTGCTGCACGCGTACGAACGAACATTTCAACGCGGAAAAGTGTCGTATTTGAGAAACAAGAGAAATATTGAGAAAAAAAATACGTTAATTGCACTAAAGTTTAAATCTCATCATTATCTGAGTCGGACATCTCAGGACATAAGTAAATTACAAAATTTTGAATGATTGATTATTAAGTCGTATCGATTTTGTTTAAAATAATCGTTCCGACAAGTGGCATATTGCAACTGTCATACATTAGAAATCGAGATTCAGCGTCGCGAGCAACGAAAAAATTGCTGCGCACAGCTGCATTACGCAGCATGAGTAGCAACTCTTACCAGGAAGTCATCGGCTTAGGAACACCCATATCGCCTCGTTGCTGGTCTCTTTATTTTTCTTTCTTCCTATTTTTTCTTTCTTTCTCTTTCTTTCTGTCTTTTTTTCATTCTTCATGTTTTAAGATTATGTCCGTAATTCATGCCGTCACACGGATCAACGTCTTTAGCGCTCGGAAATTCTAAATGTGTGTGTTTCGAAATTATTCCGGTATCATTTAAGCAGAAAATGAGACAAAAACAAAAATAGAACTGTACAGATTTCATCGCGCGGAAATATAAAAAACTAATCATTTACACTTATTTTATACAATAAATACATCCCGTTATATAATCATCCAAAATACATTTGGAGTCTTGTTTTAATTTCCATTGCCTGCAGTTTTTGAATCGTAAAGCGTTTTGATGCTGTCATAGCTCTTCGAGTAGAACGAAAACGAAGATAAGTAACGGCGCGGTACATAGTCTATTCGCGATTATTAGTATCTCTTTTACGCGTGTCATGGCACAGCATTTATTCATAATATGAGCGGCTGCGTTTCGCAGTATTATTTTACGGTGAAGATCGTCCTGTAGACTTACGCAAAAAAAATGTATCGACATGTAACGCACGTAATCGTTGCAATGCATTATTGAATGCATGAATCAATAAAACTTATCGGGATGTGTCACTGATTTCTCCTAAAAAACCCATTTGCTAGTTTTCTGAAAAGTAAATTATGTAAATAAAATAAAGATAAAACTGATTCACACACATACACGTAGATGAAGCTCTTACAGAAATACTCATATAGACGCAAACACTGAGTTCGACTTTCAATCTGAGTTGTGAATAGAAGACATATTTTTCATTCATTTTTACATTTTTATTTTTTGACTACGTTAAATTTTTATTAATACATACCTCTCAAAACCATAAGGCATAATTTTTTCCTGTTCTATATAGCGACAGTTGACTTTTAAAAGTTAAGACTTTTAAAGTTTGTCTTTTAAAAAAATTCCTTCATATTGTTTTTTTTTGTTTTTAATTACATATGTTACATACCTCATTGTATTTATTATAGTTTCTTTATATTTGACTAAAAAGGACTTAGAATAAAAGTCGAAACGTTTCACAATTCCAATTATTATTGATAATTTTTGCATAACCCAGCAACTGTATTTGTCGTTATTTTTCAAATATTGTTAGATTAACCGTACACGAATCCGAGGTTACCCCTATTATCATCTCTCATTGAAAAATAAAGATACATTGATAAAGAAAAGATGTACTGGCGCGAGACATGTGATGCAACAAGACATTAGAGAATCAAGAAAGAGAGAGAGAGAGAGAGAGAGAGAGAGAGAGACAGAAAACTTAAAGGCTTCGATCGGACCCACCGCCGTGTTCCGCGAGACTCGTAATTACAGCTGCAAGGCCTCTCCGAAAGAGAGGCGTCAAAATCACCCTACGATCTTCTTTCCTTGCTCTTCTCGACCACGCGTGATATTCTTCGTTGGTCATTATTAAAATTGATATTTTATTGATGGCTCGCACCATAATCCACAAGCACTTTATTGAGTTATTTCTTAATAATTACAAATCAATAACGATAATTTAACGGTGTCCGAACATTTTGAACCGCCTCCTTTTTGCTCTCTTCCTATTCACCTCTCTTCTCATTTTTTTCCTTGCTTGTTCGTTTCTTTTTCCTGCTCTTCTCTTACGTCATTCTTTTATTTTTGGATCCCTTTCCTGCGATTTTGTCTGCCGTTGCATCGCGACGCATACACGCGTGTATCTTGAAATATCCAAAAGTAAAATAACTTGATAAGACCAACAAGCCGATAATCCACAGGTGATGGTGGTTTTTTTTTTTTTATCAATAAAAAATAATTACTGCTTGTTGGTCTTATCAAATTATTGGTTTTTGAGCGGTTTGTTTAACTTCTTCAAAAAGTAAAATTCTAATAATTTTATTTTAATCTTTTCCACAAAATGCGCTTTATATATGTTATATATATTATTATAAAACATATATAATATACATGTTATATAAGTTTTATAAGTATATAAAATTTCTTTAATTATTAAATATTACTTCAAAATATACATACCATATGTTAAAAAGATTTAAAAAAATGATCAAAAGACCTAAAGTTATCTCTAGTTTTGCTATCAAATTTTATAGATAACATTAAAAAGAAACATTAGTACAATAATTATGCTATCGTTACAAGTTTAGATTTAATTTAATTACCCCAATAGGCAAATTGTAAAAATATTGCACAAAAATGGCATCATAAATGACGATGATTTTGCAATGATTGCACTAAGATGATTCGCCATAATTCAACAGTTTTGTCAAAGTAACATTTTATAAATAGTATTTGTCAAAAATGACAAAAGAGTCGTTGTGCATAATCATTGTGGAATTTTTCGTCACTTTATGATCCCATTTTTGTGCAATATTTTCAATTTCACAATTTGCTCATTGGGATTGTGCATTTCTACAAGCATATACATGAATTACTCTGAATTTTTCATGTGCAATTACATTTTTACATGTTTTAAACATTACATAGCTGAAAGATTTTTTCTCAATTATTGGACACTTTCTTTTTGAAATTAATTTTGCAAATATACTGCTAAGATGATTCGCCATATCGTTATTCTTTTGCCGAAATAGTATTTGGAAAGTAAT
>QVOB01000295.1:0-16595 GCA_014839585.1 Pseudomyrmex concolor | reverse complement strand
GTTAAGGCGATACCGACGAATCGAGAGAAGGATGAGAGGAAAAGCGCGTAACTTGCGCACACAGTGTGTATGAAGCTCGCGGCTCGGCGAGCTCGATTTTTCCGTGAAGGGGAATGTTGCATCTCCGCCAATTTTCAGAGATTATCGCGCCCGAAGACCGTGCGAACCTCCAGCCCTAGACAAAATTAAGGGAAATCGCCGATGCACGAGTTTCGCTTATTATCCGCGAGCGCATTGATAATGACGTGCTGCTCGTGCGGTTGCGCGCTTGTGAATTATCGAGTGACGCGCAAGTCTCTCGCCGTAATTATCGTTGCATCATAATATTGCGGCGTTTATAATTATATTTTATTAAACGAAATCCTCCCCTTTCTCTCTCTCTCTGTTTGCGATCAAACACATCGGTCAATAATTAAAGCGGAATATAAATGCCCGCGCGTTTGGCGTTTGTCGAATAATGTATCCTTATAACATTCATTAAGTAATTACGCCGGGGTTTAATTAACACATTGTAATGCCTCTGGTTCGCGAAAAAGAGATGTTAACATTTTTAGTGCGTGTTGCGCGATTAAATGCGTCGGAGAACAAATGCGTTTATTCGTTTTCAGCGGAAAATGCAAAAAAGTGTGTGTGTGTGTACGCGCGCGCGCGTACATTTACCCCCCTCGACAAAAATGAGAAGCAGTTACTAACCCTCTCTCTCGTGAGCGTTACTCGCGGCGATGTAAATGCCAGTTACAACGTCGAAAAGCGACCACCAAGAGGCGAAATCGACGAATCTCGATGCGTCGACTGTAATACCGATCCCGCGGGGGCGTTTAACGCGTTCAAAAATGACCCCGCAGAGAGGCGAGCGAAAGACGAGGGAAAGAGGTGATGCGCACACACAGGGTTAGAGAGAGCTGGCTCGGTCGACGAGAGCAATAAAAAATTTATTCGACGATCCGTCGGCGCCGCCGCGTCGTGAACAGAAAAAGGAACACAAAGTAAGAGAGCGAAAAGAGAGAGAGAGAGGGAGAACGAGAGGGGCAAAGAATAAAGTTAGCAACAAATTGCAAAACGGAGATAAAGAGAAGTGTAGCGACAAGTAATTGTTGGATTACCTCGTCTGAAAGTTTCTATATCGGCCGTTGATTCTTTTCAAGAGTTTTGGTTGATCGATGTCGATTTTGAAGAATGAAAAAACGTGCGGAGTTTCCATTGAGAAGCTTTTCCAGTCATATTTCCACCATGGGTTTCACGCGCCAGTTGCACCAGATTGTGTTTCCTTTTCCTCCTTCTCTCTCTTTCTGTATTTATTGCAGCGTACACCATCTAAACAAATAAATAAATAAATAAATTACTGTTTTGCCAATTTATAGAACGCGTGCGTGTTGTTTCCGCGAAGCTTAAATTTCTCATCGATTCTCGCCAATGTTGTGCAACTATGTGTTACGAAATGCGCGCGAATCGCGATCTTATCGCGTCTCTTTGACACGGAATTGGCAATCGGGTTTGACAAAAGACGCAAAGACACGAGAACAACACGTCAATCCGATGCAATTATACAGAGACGAGCTAATGCGAAACGTACAAACAAATACATGTAGCAAACAAATTCACGCTCACCGACGCTTTTTTGCAGCTCGCAGAGGTAATTGTCGTTGTCCGAATACGCCAACTGAGATCACTACATCGTTGATTCGCAATTGTGAGAGTTTTTCTCCTCGCTCGCTCCTTCGCGCCTTTTTCACTCGGCCATTTTCTCGAACTTTGCAATCGCGTCTCTCAATAGCGAAACTTTCGAAGTCGATCTCGACGAGAATACGCGCGCGATCTCGCCGAGATCAAACACAGGGACGATCGGCCGGTCCCTCGAACCGACGCGATACTCGTTTGCACGAAAAACTCACTTCCGACGCGAAAAAACGACTCGCAATTACGCCGCGACGATCGCGCGCGGGAAAAGCACAGCGTAACGCGAAGTGAACCGCGTTCCGCGTTCCGCGCTCCGATTCTCGACGTTCCCACTCGTCGCGGCGACGTACAGCGACGCGCAAAGACACTCGGAGCATACGGAAGCCGGAAATGTTAATCGCAAGTAAACAAATCGATCAATCGCGGGTCAAAATACTCTCGAGTCGTGGCTCACGAGAATGCGGCTTGCGATCGGTTGATTTGCTTGCCGTCGGAAGAATTTAGACAGTGGTCATAGATCAGACGAAACACACAGAACGAATCGTGGACGAGAGACATTAAATCGATTAATCACAGCTTCGAAGAAAACGTCCGAGACGTTTGTTGCACTTGTGACGACTCACCTACGTCTGTACGTGTATTTATCTCGACCGAATTTCGTTTTCACTCGTCCTTTACGCGATCGAAGCCTCGGCAGTGTTTTTGTAAACACTGCCTAGCCGGCTGTTTACATCGTTGCGCAGCGAGCCTTTTCTCCCGAAAGAGCAACGGACAAATGCACCTCTACTCATGAAAACATCACCCCCTCGCACACAGAGAGAATCTCTCGCCCCTCTCTCTCTCTCTCTTTCTCTCTCACTTTTTGGAGCATTTCGATCTATGATTGCGTATCGCCAAAAATCTATGTCACGCCGTGTCTATGATTCTTTTATCTATGGCTTAAATATGTTACAGTAGCGACGCGAGCGTTCCGTATTCGCCCTAAGTCAGAGCAGTTTGAAGTGCGTCGCGAGCAAGTACTCTCTCCCGTGTTTCCCGCGTTTTTCTGTTCACCGCCGCGAACGAGTGCTCGGGAATGCCGAATCTAACGACTAGACGATCGTCTCGGTGCGTCTCGGTGCGTTTCTGTGCGTTTCGGTACGTTTAACGATGACGATTGCGATCGATGCGTCCGTCGATGTTCGCCGACGGCAGTTGACTGAATGTTTGGACGCCATTACGTGACCTTCGTGACTTTTCTCGCGTTTCCCTCTTCACCGGCCGCGAATTTCTCGCGAACGACTGCTCGGGAGTGTCGAATCTAACGCAGACGTTTGAACGCCATTACGTGATTTTCGTGTTTCTCGCGTTATCTCTTCCTCACCGCCGCGAATTTCTCGCGAACGAGTTCTCGAATTCGAACACAGACGATCGTCTCCGTGTGTCTCGTTGCGTGTAACAACGACGATCGTGATCGATGCGTCGCCGACGGCAGTTGATCGAAATGTCCCGACGCAATAACACCTTCTCGTGTTTCTCGCGCGTGTTTGCTCGTCGAAAACACGAATTTCTCGCGAACGAGTGAAAGAAACATCGAATCGAACGACAAACAATTGTCTCTCAGTGCGTGTAGAGCTGCGATCGATGCGTTCGTCAATATTCACCAACTGGCCAGTTCATCCGACGGTAACACATCGAACGCATTCTCTTCCGTATTTCTGTGTAGTAACGACGAATAGCGATTGATGCGTACGTCGACGGCGGTTACTCGAAATGTCCGGACGCCATCACGAGCTGCTCGCGATCTTTGTGTTTCTCGCGTGTTTTTGCTCGTCGAAAAATGCGAATTTCTCACGAACTAGTGCAAGAAGCATCGAATAGGACGACAAACAATCGACTCCGTGTCAATCTCTCAGTGCGTGTAACGGACTTCGTGATCGATACGCCCGTCGATATTCGGTGGACGAGTATCCTGGCGCCGTCGGACGAGTATCCGACGGCTCGAAACTTGCAGTTTCGAAAAGCACAGGTAAGCAATTTAAAGTTTTTCTAATTTGCTCTAATTTGTTGTTTTTACTCACCAGAAGTGAGTTCAGAAATGAGAGAACAAAATATTAAACAATATTTAGAAAGAAATATTGAACAATATTAAATCTAATCTCCAAAATTAATATTTGTAATAAATTGTTTTGATACACAAATAGAATAAAATTTATGAATCATTTCTCGTAATCATGACTAACATTAGTATAATAATTTGCAACAATGCGGAAATTTTCTTCCAACCTATGTAATTATCATGTGATAATTATTTTCAGCTCAACAATCTGCATGCTGCGACGTATCCAGAGCCAGACTTCCTGAGACGAATAGGAGAGGAGACATCGGAGGAGAAGGCATCACCATCATCATCATCATCATCATCATCATCTGCGTGTTGCATCCACGAGAGACGGACTTTCTGAGACGGATAGGAGGGGAGACGTCGGAGAAGACGACATCGTCTCGGTGAGCCGAGATTTTCAGTAACTGAATTTTTAATTAATAAATTCACAATTCAATTTTATGACAGCACGGTCAATCGTTTAACCGTACATTGACTGTCTGAGATTATTTTTATCAGTTCGTGTAGATTCTGATTGTATAACCGCTCCGTCAATTGTCGCGGATGATCAATGATTATTCGATTAATTTAATTAGTGATTACGGTCAAGTGGCGGAAATTTGATTGCTTAATTTGGATTTGCAATACAACTCGACTGTGGCGCGTATTATTTCTCTCTCTCTCTCTCTCTCTCTCTCTGTATTAGCTTTTTACGTCTGTATTAGCTTCGTTCTTAATAACGTTGACGATTATCGAATATCCTACACTTATTGACGAAATTAATAAAATATCGGTGAACGACGCTCGAGAAGAGGAATGCGCAAGGGAGAAGGATAAAGAAATTAATGCGCTTTTGAAGCTTAAAATTAGATCGACACGCGAACAAAAGGCATTAAGTGTATTTGCATGGTCGATACGCATTTATAAATACATTTGCATATTTACATTCGCGAGCGCGAATTCAGGATCCGGTGGTGGTGTCCGGGAGCTACGATAATGTCGCTATCGACGTTCGGCTTCTCTCTCGCAGAGGCGGGAATTATAAAAAAAAAAAAAAAAAAAATGCCGCGATAAAAATCACATATGCACGATTTATCTGAGCGTAGGTAGCTTTCTGGAGAGGAACGCGCGTACGTATGTATATATAACATATATATACGTGCGATTGCGTAACGATCGACTAGCGTTCTTCGTTCGCTGTTTCTTACGCAACGGCAAAAATATTATGCAATGTGCCAGCGAAAAGTCTGCGTTCGCGCGATGCGAAGACGCACTTGACGCGCAAGTGAGTCACGTGCGATTATCACATATACAAAACATAATATATCGTGTACGTGTACGTGGTTGTCGTTCGGATCGCTCTAATGCTCTCTTATTTTTGCATATCGGAACGGTATTCGATTTTTTGCCATTTCTCCCGGTACTTGAAAATACAAACGTATACAATATATTTTAGTAAACAATATAAATTAATATTTAAATGAGAAAAATTACTTATTATGGAATATACGAGAATACTTTTTTTTTTTTTATATATATTTCTCTCACTTTTGTCAAATGTGTAAATGTTTCAATGATTGGCAGGTAACACCGACCGGACATTCATTAAAGAAATAATATAATAATATTATTATAATGCTATAATAATAACATAATTATATACATAACATTTTGAGAATTGTTGTGATTAATATTCGTATATCAAATAATTAGCTTTTGAGAATATATAATTTTTTAAACTGTTTTTATTGTAATTTTATACAATATTTACTATAACGTGCAGTTAGAGAAAAACTTGAATTTTCTAGTTTTAAAAAACAATATAATTCAATTAACGAATGGGCACATATAAAAACGTAATTAAAGACAGAAAATGTGTATAGATATAAAATTATAGATTCAATATGCATATTTATTTGCAATTAAATACTTTTGCTCAAATAAAATAAGTAATTCTTTCAAAAGAGCAAAAAAAGAAGTTTGAGGAAAATATAATTTATTCGATTTGAAACAACTCCGTCGGTGTACACATTTATGTCATAAAAACTATTTAAAACAATGAGAATTGTTGAATATTTCTCCCCGTCAAACGTCAATAAATAATTATTGACATTTACATGTCAAATAATTATTTTTTAAACAAATATCCGGTCATTGGTACTTGCTAAACGCATTATCTAAACATTTTTGCATCCGTGTCATTTATGTTCGTTTTCATTTATTTATTTCTCTTCTTTATGTCTCATTTTCTTTTTTATCAATACGTGCGCACACGCATGACACATCAATATGAGCATACATAGAACTTTAACCGTTAAAAGAATCAAGCAGTATATTTTCTAGATTACGTTATCGTGCAACTCGTGGTGTGTGTCGATTCCGTTAAATCGCTCTCTAGCCTTGGCCTTAACGCAACGCGCGTTCTTGACTCACGCGTTAAACCGCCAATTCACTTCTTCATTTTTTTTTCTTTTTTTTCTTTTTTTCATCCCGAACCGACGATCGTCAGTCGGCTTCCTTCGCAAGTTTTTTTGTTGTTTTTTATTTTTTTTTTTTCTCGTTTCTCCGCTGCGTGCCTCGCGGGGATAATAATTAGGCACGACTAATAAGACTCGCGCGATTCTTCGGGAAGAGTCGAAGCGACTGCTTTACGACGTTACCGCCGGTGTGTGTGCAGGCTCATTCCGCTAATCTTGCGTAGGCACGCATGTTGCTCGTGCTTGTCGGAAACGCGACATCGTCGACGTCGCTCGTCACGGAACAAGAAGGCCTTACGTGGTTGTGTTGCATGCGCTCAAACGCGCACACACACAAAAACACGACACACACGCACACGTGCATACGATGCACGAGGTGTAAGCCGCAACGAGGAGAGAGAGAGAGAATATATCGTATCTCGAATTAAAGCTGATAAAGTGCGCCGTGGGCGCATTTTACGAGCGACACGATTTTTCTCCGCGAATATCGTCACGCTAAATTCGTCATCATTTCTGCGAAGAACGATATATATATATATATATGTATATGCGTGTATATATTTTGCATCTTGATGATTACCCGGCGCGTTGGTTACATACACACTTCGCGCGGCGCTTTGTAGTTATCGATTAAACTCGCGCGTGATAGAATAACGTTTCATAATAAAGTAGCGGTCGATACGATCTCGCAATTAGTTACGTTATTTCCACAGTACGTTATTTCGTTTTTATTCTTGTCGCAATAAAAAAAACACGTCTCGCAAACTGCGTGCGACACAATGTGAAAAAGTGAAACCGAACAATTTTGCAAAGAGAAACACACGGTGAAAAAAAAAAAAAAAAAACTGCTAATGAAAAAACTGGATTTGTAAAAGTTTTGGTGACAGGGAGGGGGTGAGAATAGAGAGTATTACTTCGCGCGTGCGTGTGGAAAAAAGTTTACGTCGCGTTTGCAACACTCGGTACGGTTCTTTTTGTTGTTCAACGTTCGGGGAGAATTTCCGGAAGCGAGTTCTGAACCGATCATCTTTTCGTGTATTGCGCGCGTGCACAGCACGAACGTCTCGTTACGTTCGCGCGGGGTTTACACGCGTTCTGAGACAATGAGCAAGACGGGACCGAGAGAGAGAGAGAGTGTGTGTGTGTGTGTAGCTGACTGGGCCATTGTTACAGCTGTAACCACGATTAGCATTTAATCCCGTTTTCGGGTAGACGTGCGCGGTAGGAGAGAGACGCGAATTCCCGCAATTGTACTTGGAGTTTTGCGCGCGGGAGAGAAGCAGCTGTGCAGGAATGCGCATCCGCGAAATATAACATCTCCGCCGTGGTATTTTGAGTTTTGCCTGCAGCCACTTTCTCGGCTTTAATCGTACAATTTTCGAATATCTCGGCAGAGACAACCACACTCGCCGCGCTGACCGGCGTCTACGTTTAACTTTTGCGCGCCGCATTGTCCCGCACGTTGTTCGCGATTTCAATCGCGAGAATTGAAGAAATTCGGGAAATCCGTATTTTAGCGAAGAACTAAAGGACGGAGTTTGCAAGATGCGAGTTGATAGGGTCAGTCGGCAGAGCCGACGGGTTCAGCTACTGATTTTGTGTAAACAGATCGGAGTTACTTGACTGCGCAAGTTGGGCAGTGCCCAACTGGAGTTGAGATAATTATGGATATTTTTCAAGAAAATAATTGTTAGATGTGTAAACAATTTTCTCAACGTTTAAGTAGTTTTAGACATAAATATTGTACACTGAGGGAAAAGTTTTAAATCGGGCAAATATATTTTCCTGAAAACTTCTTTTTAATTATTTGTTCAAGCAAAAGTATTTAATTGTAAGTAAATACGCGTATTACACACACTGAGTACATTATATCTGTACATTTTCTTTACGCTTTTATAAAATACGCATTATCGTTTATTAACTGAAGTTTATATATTGCTTCTTAAAACTAAAACATTCAAATTTTTCTCCAACTAAAACTGCACTGTTTAAATATTTTAAAATATTACAGTAAATGTTTTATAAAATAAAAATAAAAAGAGTTGATTAAAAATTACACACGTTCTGGCGTGTAATAAATATTCGAATGAAGACGAAAAAGACGTGTTAGTGAATAAAAAACAAATGCGTCAGTAGCTGTCGCCAAATAAATAATTGTCTTGAATAAAAGAAATTTTTCAAGAGAGACAGTTTTTCCCTCGGTGTTAAACAAATTTATATTTTTAAATATTAGTGCTTAACTCTTCAATGTGCAAATACATTGTTTCTTTAAACAAATGTGCGGTCATTGCGACGTTCACCTTGCTTCAAATATTGCATTTTTGTTCTCTCACCACACGGATAGATCATCCGGCACAGATCATCGGTAGCCAATAGCTGACTAGACTAGTACATGCGGTTTAAGTCACTGGCAAACCAGTAGCTCGCACCGTATAAACAACAAGGGTCAGTAATCTGAGCGGAGTAGTTGACCGTCTAGTTAGACCAGCTACTGACTTACTGGCGAGCTCGCATCGTGTAACCTAGGCATTACCTTACCGTCCCCACTCTTGGGCAACAATATATTGAAACACATGTCGCATTGTCGCATTTTCATTCGGCGCAAGGTTACTTCCATGCGCGATCGGGCGCGAGGAGAAAGTAACTTTGAGAGAGGAAAACCGTGCAACGACACACACACACACACACACACACACACTGCGGAAAACAACAATACAGAGATTCGTACGATTGTGTCTGAGAAAAAAAAAGATTTATTTTCTACTCAAGTCTTTTACGGTCGCAAGTGAGGCATGAAAGTTTTTCGATGACGTGGGTTGATGTGTTTCGCGATTAATTCAGATTTAATTTCTGGAAAACGTTATCGCGTGCAAAAGCGCGATTCGAAGAACTGTTTAAACACAGAGTACGTGCGTATATATTGTAGCAATAATTCTCACACCGGCTACTTATTTTTCTCTCACGACGAAGGTTGAAGCTATTACCGGACGGGAGAACTTAATGGTTCACGCGTACGTTGTAAAAATACATTTGCATAAATCGTGCGACGTTGCTAATCATAGACGTCGTCAATATTCACGTCACTTTGTAGTTCTAAACACTTTTTTGTTTAAAAGAAAACCGAGACAATTTGCTGCACGTGTAAACCTGAAGTAAAAAATAATTGATTTCTATTTGCGTAATGTGCGTTGATTTGAACAAAAAAAAAAAAAAAAAAAAAAAAAAAAAAAAAAAAAAAAAACGTTTTGCTGGCCGGCAGAAAAACAATTTGAATCTGAATTTTTTGTTTGATCAAAACGGAACTAAACATTAGACTTGACAATTTTTTCTTGCCGGTCATACAGCAACTAATTTTTTTTTTTTTTGCTAGCAAATCTTTTCCCATGTATATGAGAATGGATTTAGTCGTGGAAAAACTTTATAACTGCGTTTTACATATAAATGTATAGAGTCAGACTTTTCGGCGCGACCGTGCTTTTAATCGCGAGATTTGGCCGACGTTCGCTCGATGAAAGAACATAATCGACTCAAGGCGCGAGATCTTCTCGCCGTCTGGCCTGCGTTAATGACGAGGCGACTTTGGAGCGAAGATAGAATCTTCGCTACCTCTTCCTTTCTTGTTTCACCTTTGGTAATGCGCGTGACAGAGCGGCTCGGCTCACGCACGCACGCACGCCACGAAAGTTGTTAACGCCAGAAATCTCGCACGCCTCTTCTTCGTGACGTCGATTGGCGGCGAAATCCCTTCGTGCGGTTGCGCGATTTACTTAGAATTCGCGGTGAAAATAAAAGCGCACGCGTGATTTGTCGTAATTGAGAAGCGGCGACTATTCGCGTAACGTTATATCGGTGGCGTATACGCGCGCCGTCTACGCACGGCGAGTGCCGTGAGGTATTAATTACATATATCACGATTCCTCTCTTGCATACGCGGTCCGCAATTAGAACGTTGCGCAAGTCCTGCGCTCGCGTCGATTGCGCAACCACGCGATTCCGCGCCGCGGTTTTCTCGCCAAATGTTTCTCTCGTCCCGAAATTTCGGAGGCATTCTCTCAGCAACCAAGGGATGGGAGAGGGAGAGGGGGACACTGACGTATTGGCGGAAAATATTAGAATCGCGCGAGATAGTGAAGACCTGAACTAGCTAAGCGGTCGATTAAGTTTGATCCGATTTGCGTTTCTCTCGCGTCGATCGATCCCGTCCTCTCTTTCTCTCTTTCTCGTCGTCCCGCTCGGAGGCCATTAGCGCGGATTTAATCTGGCATTCAATTTTCTGACGACAATGTAAAAAAAAATGGTATAGAGACAGATAGATAGATGAGCTTAATTATCACGGTGGAGACAGATATCTCGCGGGCATGTGTGTGACGCGGCACTATATCGACGATGTTGTAATGACGCGGGCATTGCGCGATTGGTAACATTTTTCAATTTCTTAATCGGGCATTTTAATTCCCGCTTGCACATTAGCGTCTTGTGCCTGACGCACAGAGTGCGCTGTAATTAAAGAATCTCAACCGCATCTAAGTTCTTTTTGCAGAGTATTTTTTTACGAATTGATGATTACGTATATTTTTCATTTTTTTAAATTGTGAACCAATATGAGTCAATACATAGTTGGTGTGTAAAAATGTAGCTTTATTGCGATGAGCAAATCAGACGTCTCGCGATCCACAGATCGGATCTTCTTCAGTGAATAGCAAAACGGAATAGCAGGTTGCGCATCAGCACGCGAAGTAAAGTAAAACGGACACTTATTTGTTAGAAATATTAGCCGAATAAAATTCAAACACCACAAAAACACATCTAACTGATGTACATTTTATACGTAAACGTCGCGTATATTGGCTCTTATTGTTGAGATTTTCACGAGCTGTTTCACTTATTTTATTTTTTTTCTAAATTCTAGTCTAAGGCGTATCACGTTTAACTACTTTTGCTTTCAATTGTCACGCGGTTACATCGTTGGCGAGATTACGAATTTTTTTCTGGCGCTTAATCTGTCGGAATCGACGGGTAGGAAGAGAGAGCAAGCGTGTTTGTTTGCAAGTTTGTTTGCGAAACACATTCGTAGGAGGCGGCGATACATCGGCGACCGAGCAACAGCGGTCATTAAAACAGCGGCGACCGTGAAGTAATCACGCGATGTCATCGAACTCGGCGATTATTCCGAGATAAACCGACGGATTTCATGCGTCTCGAGAAGGGTACAAATTGACGCTTCTTACGACTCGCAATTTTATATTTGAGAAACTAATGACTTCCTCGCGCACGCATAGAGAGAGAAAGAGACGGCGAAGCGCCTCTCGCTCCTTCTCTCTCCCGTGAGAAACGCGATTACATCCGCGCGTGTGCAGACTGCGAAAAAAAAAAAAAAAACAAAATATCCGATTTTAATAAAGAAATGCGCTCATTTCTCGAGGAACGTCACGAAATTGACTGACGTAGGAATATTAAACCCCAATTCCGAACCTTGACATATTCTTTTATTTAGCGTTCTCTTGAAACCACTTTCAAAAAAATCATCACAAATAAATTATTTATGTCGTGCAGAACTGTTTTCTTTTTGTTTTTTTTTTGTTGAACAAACATCGGCGTTAGATAACTTTTGTTTACAGCGCGCTGGAAAAATTCCCTTAAGCGCAACAAAATAACCAAATAAAAAAATATATATATATAAAGAAATACATGTATATAAAGAAGAATAAAACTATAAAAACGAAAGAGAAAACAAAAAATAAAATATACATATTATTTAACAACAGATAACAGTACAATCTTCTTTTAAAAAGATATATCAATGTTAATTTAATAGATATTTAATAGATTTTTTTTTAATTTAATAGATATTTATTTAACAGAATTTTACTAGACACTTGAGAGAAGATGTTCGAACTTTTGTTAAATTGTGAAGTCAAATAAAAATCCGTCAAACAATTTGCTCTCGGAGCGCCAAAAAAAAACCTCTGTTCTGGACTAGAGTTAATTCGTGTAAGAAGCGACGCGGATATATTGTAACACCGCTTGATTTTTTTTAAATAACGCGGAGGACACGGTATTAACGATTTGAGCGTGGAAAAAGTGTCTGTTCCGGAGAGCTTGATTTACGCGGGACTGGAGTTATGCGGGTAGCGAGAGGATTCCCGCACCACCGTCGTCGTCGTCGTCGTGCAAACACGAACCGAGCTTTGGATGTAATGCACACATTGTCCGGGAAACACACGCACTAGCCCCTTCGCTCGGCTACGTGCTTGTCTTCTCTTTGGGACGGCTAGCTCGTGGGAAATCGCGAGGGAGATTTTACGACGGACGCTTCTTGTATGCGCGCGAACTTTCGCAAAACGTCTTGTTATAAAACGTTATCGCTCCGCACGCACCGCGACGCGCGTGATGATTTTTGCGTCGCGCTCGCGGCTAATTGCGACGTTACTTATAAACGCGTTTGAATTACACTCGTTAGGGAGAACCGCTCGATTCCTCGCCGCCGGCCGTCATTTACCCTTGCGAAACGCCGCGTGTTAGAGAGACTTTGATATCAGATATATTTTAAGAGTCATTCGCATTCTGTTTTGCAAATGTGTTTGTAATATTTCGCGATACAACATGCGTATGCATTTCTTGATAATGAATGAACTATCAGGTTGGCGCGGAAATAATAAGAAAGGATGGCCGAATAGATACAAGAGAATGAATTTTCTGAATTTTCCAACTAATTTGCGTTAATTTATTAATGCGCGTTGATACGTAAAGATATATTAATTGCAGATTTTTGTTACTTAATAAATAACACTTACTAGGCAAAAATGTATAAATTGCGATTTTTATTATTTAATAAATAACACTTAATAAAATTTTAATTTTGAACATTTAGTGCGCGTTGATACGCGCAAAAATGTATTAATTGCGCCTTTTGTCACTTAACTTTATTAAATAATTATCAAATAACAAAATATATTTTTCCATATCAACGCGCATTAAATTGTATTAAATAACAAAAACCGCAATTAGTACAGTTTTGCATATTAACGCGCCGTTAATGAATTAATGCAAGAGTCGCAAATTCAGAATCGGAAAATTCAGAAAATTCATGATCTCTTGTACTTGTTCAAACTCTCTCTCTTTCTTTTCGAACGTTTTTTCTTTTTATACACTTCCCGTTACTTCTCGTTCTTCGGATAACTAAATCGTCGAGTGCGAGATATACTCGGTTATATTCCACCAAGTATCTACAAAGTGTCAATACTCGAGTGGTATTTGGAATATATACGAGCGGAGTATTGACGCGTATTTTTCTTTCTCTCGTGTGTGTCGTGACTGCGATTGCATGCGAGCGAAGGCGGCGAGCGCGCGCGTACACACGGACGAGGGGAGGGCGTGTGCATATACGCGCTCGATCAACCGCATTTGCCGCCGAGGCCGAGATATAGATCGGGAAAATCGAGATTTTTTATAACGTCAGAAGGACCGCGTCACGCGCGCACTTCTGCGGATACCCTAACGTGGAACGTATTGATTCCGGTGTGTATGTTCGCATGTTGTGCCACATATTGTGCTGCTTCAAGACGCACACGCAAAACGCACAGGCACTTTAATTTTCGTCGCGAAATTGTAGAAATCATAAATCTTAATGTTTTCACCGCACACACACACACACACACACACACGAATAAATGCTGAACTCGACTCATTTTGCCGTCGGTCGTTTCGCGAGAGGATCGCCGATATCTCGGGAGCGTCACGTGACTCGGAAATTACGGCGCGTGTAATCTAAATCGCGATTGCGCGCAATCGGTCGCGGATCTGGATTTGTCCCGAGAGAAAGAGAGAGAGAGAGAGATTTTTCCGTGCGTCCGCGCCACAATTGCGAGTCGCGTAATTCCGTGCGCGGCGCCACGCAGCAGTCACGCATTACGCCGCATCTTGACCACCCTCGCGACCGTCATTATCTCTCGAGAATACAGAGAGAAAGAGAGAAACTCGCGCGCTTTATGGCAAAGAGTCAGAGAGTCCGCCGCCGCCGGTACGTAATGACAGTCCGACAGACGGACAGTGCTCCGGTGACTGAGAGAGAAGCGCGGCATGCGGTTATTAAACTTATTCCGGTGCAACTCGCTCGCTCGCTCGCTCGCTCGCGCCGAGCCTACAAAGCAACGACGGCGCGGTTTTGTCGTGTATATATATATATCCACGATCGTGATATCCGAGAATTAGTCAACGAAATACCCCCTAATTACTTGCCGCGGCGACCGAGTCGAGTTCTCCATTATGCATTTAATTGCGACGTCGCGCGCATCACAAGCGCCGCGAATAGAAATGTTGATCGATTCCGGAGAGGGAGTTTGTACGTTACATCAATAGATACGTCTCGCGCTCTTTTTCTCTAAGAGAATTGCGTACACGTGTGAGTTACAAGTCGTCGCCTCATTCGGCTTACAACAGAGGGGAGATGCGGTTTCTCTCGTATTTCGAAAAACGAAGAAATGTAACGTCAACTGTACGTAGCAAAGAATATCTTGCATCTCGTCCATTCGATAGATTCGACTTTTTTTTTTTTTTTTTTATAAATAGACCCCGCGAGATGTAAACGCAGATTTTTCGAAAACGATTTCTTCGCTCGCGCGCCTTCAATTGTCGAATGATCGCGGGATTACCGCAGCGGCATCCGCGGAATATGCTCTCACGATCTCGTCTCTCTCGCGGAGCGTTTACTCCCGGGGCCGGCAGTCGGGGAAAAACTCATGTTATTAAGCCGCGGCAAAAGTCCTCCGTCCTTTTTCCCCTCCTTCGCCACGTTCACGGCGAAGCTCTTGCTAGATTAGTTCATTACTCGGCACGGCGTGTCTTCTGTTTTTGCACGCCGTGGAAATAGATTTGTTGCAAGATCGGTGGGCGAGTTGCCGCCGCCACCGCCGCCGCCGCGCGTTGCGTATGCGCGCGTATGTAAAAGCAAATTTACACGCTTCGCTCTTGATAATCGTAAACCGGATGAACCTCAGTCTGCGTGAAGACGGCGAAAGTATCGAATCGAACAAGTTTTTCCTTCAGCCTCCTCAACATTGACGGCGACGAATTCGCACGCTCGGTTACGGTAAAATATAAAATACAATGTTACAGTAAAATATAAAATAATAAAAATAATAATAATAGCTTTAAGTGCAACAACGCGTAAATAAAATATATATTTTGTATTAATTACATTATATATATTGATATTATATTTTACTTACATTGTGTATATTTATCATTGTTTATTTGTTGTATACACATTAAATAAAATATATGTGTATTAAATAGTTACATATTTGCGATATATCAATAATAGCAGAAATAATTAAAAAAAAAAATAAAATAAAAACACGTGAGTGTACGGAAACGTTTTCAAATCGTTCCATCTAATGAGAGATTTAATAACGAAACGAACTGCTTAAATTGGAGGAGTACAAGCGAGAAGGGAGCAGCAGCGGGGAGGAGGAAGGGAGTGCATTACTCTCTTTTTAACCTGCGATACCGTTCGACGTGTGTGTGTGTGCACCGCGCGCGCGACCGTGTCGATTCGGAATCGCGGCGTTACGGGGGTACAAATCGACACGCGGTGGTGGCGAGAAGAGGGCCGCGAGACGGGGCCATTATGCGCTCTCGACGAAACTGACACCGCGCCCGGTGGTTGGGCCTCTCTCTCTCCCGCGTTAAATTGTAACACGGTTATCAGCCGGAACGTTCGACGTGGCCCGCGTGCATTCCCACGGGGAGGATGGATGCCGCGAGGGCGGCAATGACGGTGGTGTGTGCGGCGGCATTTTTGTCGGCCGCGTATCATTATCGATTCACTTTTATCCACGGTGAGCAGCGACCATCGTTCGTGCGCACGTACGTGTGTGTGTGTGTGTGTTGAGCGCGCGCTCGCACCCGTCGCTCTTTACACGAACAGGAAGTCCGAGGCTATTACACGGTACGGCACGGATAAAACGGGCCTCGCGTATCTCGTCGGCTCTTTAAAGCACATATAATATCGCGCGCGTCCGCCGATACTGCGCGGCCTACCCGCGATTAATAGCTATTTTTGCGATAATGCATTTCGCAATGGGATCCGAAGAGTAAGAGAGATATGAGAGTTTGTGCGGAAATTTACTGTATTTTTAGTCAAAGCGTGTATTTTTAAATATATAATTAATATTTTTAATGTAATTTAATTTAATATTTTAATATGCAATAGAATATTATTTATAACAATTTAAAAGCTCGTGGAAATGCAACAACCAAGTACTAAGATCGACACGAGCCAATGTGCCGAATGTACGTGTAATTATATTTATTTACTTCCCTTAAACGCGTAAATTAAAGCCCCTACATCTACAATA
>QVOB01000294.1:0-15505 GCA_014839585.1 Pseudomyrmex concolor | reverse complement strand
GTTTTTTTGTGATAATATATGTTACTTTCTCTCGAAAAAAAACCAAGTCCTAATTTTAAAAATACCGAAGAATCATTTATTGTCATTGAAACGCAATTTGCCCAAATCGGCTTCGTTGATCGCGATAGTGGGAATCCTCGTCGTTCTTTGTGCCGTCTCGGCGCCGACGCGTGACACAAGAACGGAGACGAGAGAAAGAGACAGAGAGCAAGAGAGATGGGGTGGGAGTGGGAGGCCATTACGTAGACGTAATTCAAAAGCGGGAACGTATGCTTCATTTATTAAAGAGATTGCCTCGAAAGATTGCTGTTTCGCGCATGGCTACGTCTCCTGGCGCTGCCTTGCTCTCCCTTCAGCCACGGTTGCTGGCTCCTACGCAGTCGTCATCATTATTGTGCCGGTGCCGCTGCAGCAGGCATTCGAATTACGTCGCGTTTATATTCAATTTGTTTCTAGAAATTACAATTTGTTGGGAATTGGCGCGGCAGACGACGACGCGCCGAGAAGAGCTGCTCTCCTTTTCGCGCACTTTCAAGACTTCGAGTCGATCTTCGGTTTATTATCGAAAGTAGTACCGAGTTTCACCGTTGAAAATGCACATCAACAATAACAATTTTTAAGAAACCAGAGATATATTACCGGTATGTTCTTCGATTCATAGCATCGTCTTATTAATTTAAAAATAATGAGAATCTCTAATTCCTTAACATCTACAGAAGAGCTACTTCAATTTCTCTAATTGTCGATCTCTTAAATCATAATTTGAATTCATTTGTATAAATAAGCGCTTTTGAAAACTCTTATTACTTCAGTAACGTAATTTTATTGTGCGTATACATACACACTTCGTTGCAATGTGTATTTATTTATATTCGCGGCTGAGTCTGAGACACTCAGGGGCGGGAATAGGAAGGTTTCGAGGGTTGCTCGTCGAAGAACACTTGGATGATATATGAAGACAATATGGTCTCATATTTCTGTCGCTGTCGCGGGAGGATTAAGCTACTCTTGGCAGCGACGAAAAAATAAAGTAGCGAGAGTGATAAATAACGACGACGATCTCCGAACGTTCATCAGCTGCAGCGATTATTTTTATAAATTGATTTTTTGTTACACAAAGTCTTTCCAAAGCGAATATAATCCCTGTGCTGTGGTTACACTATTTTCTAAAAATACTCGCGAGAACGAAAAGATATTTTTTTATATTTGTTATTAGATAAATGATATGTAGATTCGCAAGAGAGAAAATTGTCTTTTTATTTGTTTACGTTCGGTAGGCTCGTACACGCATGGTCACGTAGATAAAGCAGCACAGAACGACAAAGACTTACGGTATCGTTCTCCGCTTTATTATACTCTTTTCGAGACAGAGGATGTAAAGGAGAAACACGAGAGAAGGCGAACGAAAAGAGATGGCTCTTTGTATCGGTATACATCTACCCTCGTTTTTTTTTCGTCTCTTTTTCTATAACATTGTATCTCGCAGTCACCGTTCTCGTCTGTTCTTACCCGTCAGTTGGTAGACGGCCATTAGTGGTATAGTAAAAGCTATTTGAAGCTCACGAGATCTTTGAAAGGGTGCAGATGACTTTTTCGGAGGCATCGCACTTTGCTCACTTTGTTTTCGCGAAAACTTTTATACATATCGCGATTACATAGTTTTATTCGTACGCACCGATTGCGTCTTCATGTAGTTTACAATTTTATACAAGAGAAACATCGCGCGCGTACACACACACATACACGCGGATAGGAATCACGCAAACGTGTTACTTGTTTTATTGCTCATCGTCGATCGGTTACGCAATGACGCTCGTAACCCAACCGGTGTGTTGATGTATGTCTGATAATTGCCGATTTCAATCTGCTGAAACAGTTCGCTAATAAATAATTTAATGCGCCAGGTTTTCGTGCATCGCTGATTCCGAACGATGCACGGTCGGTCGGTTGCATGCCGTGCATTGATAGGTACAATGCGACGTGATTGTACCAATCATGCGATATTATAATCAATAATACACGCTATTAAACTCTAACTATGCACGACTGCTACCGCTGCTACTAATACAGGCTATGCACCGCAGCGCCATTAAAGCTCCAGCGATTCTCATCTTGTCACTCGCGTTCTCGCGAATAAAGTCTGTCGTCAACGTCTCGACGAGAAATGCGAAGGAAATCACGATCGATTTAATTTCTCGCAAACGACGCGAAAACGTTCGAAAACAATCGAAAAAAACCCGAAAACTATCGTGAGGCGTGGGGATAGTCGAGGTAAGACACGACCTTATGAGAACCTCTGGGTAAGATCAAGTAAATAGAAACAGGCAGTGCCAGTCAGTTCCCGCTCGGGGGAACGCAGCATGAGACCTTTGAACGTCCGCACTGTCTTTGCGTTTCTATGGATCGTAGAGTATAGAGGATCAACGAAACGTTGCGATACAAAGCGTCACGCGCAACCGGGGATACCAAGTCAATCGATCACGGTGATGTGCGTTTGATTAACGTATTGAAGATCAGTTCGCGGCGCATGACTGATCTCGTCTCGAAGCTTTTTCGCAAAGCGAACGAATTTTATAACCACTTTTACGTACGTGATGACAGATATTAATTAGTTCTGATACGTTCGCGCGATATTTAAAGGGAGGGTTGCGAACATTGCAGGGTGTACTTTTAACGCAACGTCACATGCGTTAATTAGATGTGAGTTAACTATGTTAAAGGATAATTGTTACAAGATATAGCTGCATATATTTAGATGTAATAGAAGCGAAGAGGTGATAATAAACAAAGTCGCGGTGGTGTATTGTAACCAATTGTTGGAACGGAAGAGAATAACAAAGAAAGTCTATCTGTGTACATACGTTTATACAGTCAAGTACAACATTGAGGATACATTCGCGGATCAGATTTATGAGCAGTGAAACGCTCTTAATATTGGACCAAAGTGAAGCGTCTCGGTCTGTTTTTTTCTCAGATCGAGAAACGAAAACTCTCTCTTCAATTATTTGTTTTCCTCGTTTCCTCGCGCTCAACGAGAAGTTTTCCCAATGGCTCTCTCTCTCTTTCTCCAGGTTAATATTTCCGAGAGACTTAATACTCTTTGTACCTATTTATAACTGCGAGACGGAATCGCGGGCACGTAATCTTCCATTATAATTGACCTCTCCACCGTTACTTGTTGTTCCGCGTGTAGATGCAGGCGGAAAAGAAGGAGTCTAAGATCTCATCGGAGAAGTTGGCCAGGTGGGAGGAAGGAGAGCGGGAGTAAATCTGGAGGATAGAATCACTACACCGTCTACTCCGCGAGTGCACCGCCGCCGGTACACGTCGGTCGGTATTTATTTTACAAAACGTTTCTTCCTCACTCTTCCGCCGCGCCCGACTTAATTTACCACCCGAGGTATTAATTATAAAAAAGTCGTAACTAAATGCCCAGCAGGACGGAGTTACGCGCGCGCGCGGGTCCGCGCGGACGCGGCTTTAATTTTCCTATTTGTCGGGGAAGTTAGCGTCTGAGCGAGCGCGGAAATCATTAGCGAAGTAAAAACCGGCTTCCCACGCGACTTCACCAATACGAAAGCGACGGCGGGCGCCCGCCGCGCTTATAAGGCGCGATGTCGTTACGCTTTACCTCGCGAAATTGAATTTGGGATTCTCCGCTCAATGCGGAGATAAAACCGCGTTACGTGCGCCGCTGGAAAGTCGCGCGCGAAGTGGAGCCGTCAATTAATATGCGCGGCGAACCAACTTCTTTCTGATACGCTCTCTTCGTATTGCGGACGGACATGTTGCGTGGAAATGGAATATGTAATATGTTAAATTAGAAATATATACGTAGTTTAGTGATTAACAAGTAAATTAAAAATATTATGATTACATGATTACACACTTTAGTGTCTGTGATAATCGGAGATGCTGTAGATGACGCTAATGCATTACGATTTTCTTAATTTATTATGAACTTTATCATAATATATTGCGCGCTTAATTGATAATAATTGTAATCAAAATGAGAAACGTATCCCTTCTCGTTAACAAATTCTCTCGGAAATAGAATGGCGGAGAAACTGAGATGATTGTAAAGAGAGACGAGGATCCAAATGCGACGACGAGGCCGCGCGTTGCTCCTCGCTTCTCGTAAATAAATAATTAGAATCTCCCTTCAACGTCTACAGTACTACTTCCCTTTTTTTTTCTTTGCCTTCTCTTCCCGATTTCGCCTTCTCGGGTTCGTGAATGGCAGTGATTGGCAGTTAATGACGATGCTTCACAGACTATCCTCCACATCTCCGATATCTGCCGCGCTTCCCGCTAGGACAAGTGTCCCTCGTAATTTCTATCGAGACGACCGTGATTTTATTCTGGAGGACATCGCTTTCGGAGACACGGCCAATTTCTCTCCGTGAACATCCAATGAGAAATTCGTCGACACTGCGAAATCGCGTCAGTCTCTTGCGAGAATTACATCCGCGAGATTACATTTGTCTCGTTTAACGAACTAGTTATATAAAAATTTCTTTTTCTTTGTGTAAACTTGCGAAAGTATCTTTCACAGAAATTCGAAATTTTAAGTGATCGCATATAATTGTAAGATCGACACGGAATTATTATTATTATTGTATATACTCGACACGTTGATCCGTTAGTGTGGTTTAACATGCAGCGCACCGCGCTTGGCGGTGAACTCGAAATATATCAATCTCGCTCCCTCGGGGGGTTTAAGTTTCCCGTTTCATCGTTAGTGACGCGCGGAGATCGGACGCGACCGTAGATATTCGCAGTTCGTCGCAGCGCGGTGGCACTTCTCGACCACTCGGGGAATAAAGTACAACAATACAAATCGTGAATTGTGTTCGGCAGAGGCCGTCGGGGGCCGTCGACGACGAGCGGCAGCCTATTTACTCGGATAACGATGCTCCGGTTCACGTCGAATTGGCCCTCCCTGGTCTCCAAGTGCGCGCGCGCTCACTCGTCTCCGCGTCTCCTTCTCGCGTCCTCTTCTTCGTTCGCCCTCGCGACCCCATTGTTCCATCATAAAAATGTCAGTTTCGCGAATCTATAGTTAGTCGTGCACAAAGAGGACAATGAAGGATGTATGGAAATAGCCAGATAGGCAGCCACCCGAGCCCTCCGCCGGGCACGGCCACTCGAATGCACTTGTCGTGCACATTTAAACGACAGTAATGAACCATTGTTGAGAATTATCAGTCCTACGTCGCGGAGTTCGCTCGCTAATTATCAGCGGTGCGCTGTATGCACCGACGACGGCGTCGGCGGCCCAGTCGTCGCGCTCGACTACTTTCTTGTCTCCTCTCGCTCGCTCCGACGGCATGAAATAAGACTTTTATTCGTGTCACGCGAGAGCCGCTCTCTCGTGTAAAGTGCATCTGCCTCGCTTTTAGAGGCGAGGCTTTATTGCGGGCTGTACGCGGCAGGAATTGAAGTGGGCGCGTGAGAGACGGAGGGGAAGAAGCGCCTCGTCTACCGATGTTGATAATTTGACAGAAGATACAGCGGGAGAGGCGGTAGATTGTGTAAATGCCTTGTTGATAGTCGTTCGTTAATCATCGCGGATGTGCATTATTGTCGAGAACGGTTTCCCGGATTCGAATTTTACTGCTACGTTCGCAAAACGGATTTAAATGAGAGACAGTTAAATGGTCGGGTACAGCCGTCTTCGAGTCAACTTGGCGGCGATAAGAGAAAAATTTTCTCAAAGTGTCTCCGAGAGTCTTTGATTTCTCACTTTAATTTAACTTTATCGGGAGTCGGTCAATAGCAATGTCTCTAATTACTCGTCGGCAAATTCTGGCTTGGGCGTCTTTTATTGAAATTCTTGTCGAACTTTCTTAATCCAACAGCGATTTGCGCTTCTGTCTTTATACATATAAGTTAACGTAATAATTTAATATTACACTATTGTTTTAATTAACGTTTTCTTGTTTTCTTACGCACATTGCAGACACTCGTGCTATACTCCCTTCTCATCCAAACGATTTAATCGACCGATCGCCATTTCCACAGAGGGACTCTCGGCCCGATTCGACTCGGCTCTTCTACCGTGAAGAGCAAAGAGGAAGCGCAGCGCGCGGCTTAGCATAGGGTCGACCGATCGGCTGGATCTCCGACGGCCTTATCTTAATTATTCCGAAAAGTTAATTAGTTTTTTCCTCCCGTATCCCCGCGGAAACCCTTTGAACGTTTCCGCGTCTGACGTGGACCTCGCGTTCAAGGAGAATCTCGGAATGAGAACAACCGTCCAATCGCGCCGTCGCCGCCCGAGCGCACCGGCTGAGTAATTCGTTGGACGCTCCCTTTTGTGCCTTTAATTATTCTCTCGCCCGAAAGGTGAAAAGGAACACACACGTACGCGCACACACACCGTCAGAGACAACAAAAAAAGAACTTCACATCAGTAAGTTTGTTTTTTTTACATTTCAAGCTTTCGGCGCAAAGAAATATTCTTTTCTTGTGCGTATTAGATCTGTATTTTTATCTTTGCGCGGTCATTACGTTACATAATATTGTCATTAATTGGCATAATAAAACACTGTAATCAACGCGACCAGCTCAAACAAGACGATTTCGTCGCCCCTGCCCCGGTAAACCAACAGTTTCACCCCCGTGCGTGCACACGACCGTCCGTAGGGAGTAAACAGGTGTCGGCGAACGGCCGTACACGCGGTTTACACGAGCGTCACCCCTTGCTCGCGTGGATGCAACAACCGAGGGGTAGAAGCGAGAATCGGACCGAACGGGGGTGTGGGGTGAGCGCGGGAGAGCAGCGCGTTTGACAGTGGCGAAATTTTTTTTTGTCCCGCTAAAAGAAAGTGTAATTAAGCCGGAACAATGACGAATGTCAAATGTCAACGCGTGTCACTGTCCACACGCCTATCCGCGTGTAACACGCATTACGCGGTGCTTAGCATATTTGAGATTTCTCGGTGCTGCCTATGCAAATGATTATATATCCGAATACAAACGGGATTACGCGCGAGACAATAATGAAGGAGATCGTCTTTTTTTGTCATTGTTTGATATGGCCCTATTTATATAACAATAATGAAGAAAATGATATTAAATTGTTAAAAACAACTTAAATAATTCTTAATAAATTTGATAGTCTAATACGCGTATTGCGTGAGAGTATATAAGATTCAGTTTTTGGAAGATATAGTAACACTTGCGTAATTACTTAAACACAAACATTTAGGGCTTGTAAATAATTAATACAAAAATATAAGTAATAAAATAATTGCAAATTTAATAATCAATAATATATATATATATATTGCGCGCAACGTTTGTGCGCGCGCGTGTATATAAATACTGTATAACGGTATCAGTTTAAAAACGTTATTTCGCCTTTTTTTCACATCGAGAGTATTCAACGTCGCGCTGACAACAGTCATGTAATGAGAGTGCTACGAAGATTTCCGATACCTATGTGGTAGATATATATAAATGATAAGTGCAGCAGTGGTTAGAGCACACACAGAATGTGGCGTGCAGCGTGAGCAAGGGAGGCTGCCAAGCGTGATTATAGTCACCGCGTAGCTGAAGTCAAAAAGCATCTCGCATTATCTGCGATGCGGATTCTTTTCCGGACACAACAAAGGGCGCTTTTAGAATATTGATATCGAACCCGCGAGTGAGCGAATGAGAGAGAAAGAAAGAGAAAGAGAGAAGAGAGTGAAAGAGAGAGAGAGAAACAGTGGCACTCATAAAAATATTTAGAACAGCATTGAGTTCGTGTGCTGTTTATTACACAGTGAAAAAGTTTTTAATTAAGAATTTAATAATTATACGTAAAAAAAAAAAAAAATAGAGAGTTTTTTCCGGATATGTAAGAGAGGAGTGAAAAAACAAGCAGCACAGTGATAAAAACGAAAAAGTGAGATCGCTTGTTTTCACATCAGAATGCCGTAGTGAGTAATCTTTTATTAGCATTAAATTTCCATCGACGCGTCGCGGCACGACATGCAGGTGCGAAGCACAAGCAGTAACGCGCGTTACCGGATACCACTATCTTTTTTTTGCCTCGATGCGACAAAGGATGTTTTTAGAATATTGATATCGAAGCTGATGAAAAAGAGAAAAGAGAGAGAGAGAGAGAGAGAGAGAGAGAGAGAGAGAGAGAGAGAGAAACGCGAAGAGCGAGCTTTGCGCGCGAAAATACTCGATGACATGTGCTTTTACGTTTTCCTTTTTCCTCCGCTTCGTGTTTTTTCCCGTCTCCCTCCCTTTCGCTCGCGTCGTCTGCACGCTCGCTTTTTTCGTGATATGACGCGTTTGCTAGGGATCGACTCGTGATCGTGAGAATCGCCGGCACTCTCCTGGTTTCTCTTTCAGCACGCCGCTCTACACCGGGCGCGTTAACCCTCTGGAGAGTGCTTTCATAGGTCGGCTACGTCGAATAGCACCGTCAGAGAGACACGCAAATGAACGACGCTGAATACGAACAGATCGCTCGGAAACGTTTGTAATATCAATTAATCTTCTTTAACGAGGCTACGCTGCTACGCTTATCTGAGGGTTTTATCGTGCGAGGAAATCACACGCTTTGACGTATGATTTCGTTCATATGAAAAGGCTGAAATCTTTAAAAGGCGTCTGATAGATTTCTTTTTGACAAAGAAATCTTCGTCTATCGTTTTGTTAATGTTTTCGGCATTGTTGATAATTTAAATTGCCTGTCAGGATCACAAATCATGATCAAATCATGTAATATTTTATTTATATAATCGTGTCGCACGATTGTAGAATAAAGAAACCGCTTTATTTTTGCCAACACAAATAATCGTTCGTAATAATTTAATTAATCGACATCATCGGGAACAGGAGGTTCAGTTTATTAGAACAATGGCGGGCGTCATTTTCAGCGACGGCAACAACGGCTGTGGGCGAACAAAACAACGCGATTCATATCTCTGGCCCCCATCTCTACTTAAAACAAATCAATATTTTCAATATCCCTAAATGGAGGTCTCCTTTATTCGCGTCTTTCTGCTTCTCTGTCGTCGCGCCGCCCGCGACACACCACTCTCGTCTATCCGTCTCCGTTTACGCCGACTCGCCTCTTTCGTCTCCCTTTTTCGCCCCGTAATGGCGAGCGTGCATATCATTGTCGACGGGGAGAACGCGAACCGTGAAAACGCCGAATATGCGGTCTGACAATAAAAGATGTTAGCGGTGAAGGACCCCTCTCTTCTCGAGAATCGTTCCGACAGTAACCCCCAAAATTCGAATGCGGCCGGGCAATTTTGTAAATGGGGATTGCCGATACACGTCTCGGACGAAAGTCTCGTAAATAATACGTAAGGGTGATCCGTTTCAAAAGTCAGGCCTATTGTCAATTGTCGATCTCAATATTCTCTGTGCGCTGCAGCCACTTGATACTTTAAACTAATTAATGCGCAATTTCTTGGATTAAATTAGGTAAGGTAAGAAGAAAAAAAATAACAAGATTAAAATAAATTAATCTCTCTCTCTCTACATTAATATATATATACAATATGTGTGTGTGTATGTGTATATGACTGCACAACAAGTACTATGAAAATTTCATTTCTACCCGGGAATGAATTCACAACAATCATCGCACAATTACGTCGTTCGGCTGAGTGTACGAAAAATCGAGGCCGACGAATTAATAACGCGAGATTTAATAAAAACGCGGCCCTAATATCAAAGCATTGCGGTATAATTGAGTCGAGAGTTTTTGCCCCGGGAGCACAAATTACCCGCTAAACTCTCGCGTCAAACGTCTTGGCGCGCCCTGGTAGCGCGTCCGCTTTCGCTTTTAGCAGTCGCCGCGGCGCGCGAGAAGTCGTCGACGAGCGGCGGAGTGGCCGTGGAAAGAGCGCGCAAGGGTAGAGAAATTAAAGGCAATGACAAATTCACGTCGTGCAGATAATTGGAATAAATAAAGGAATAATAGAGGCACGTCGAGCGCGAGGGGAAAAAGTGGGTGGCGGTCGGCACCCGAGGGGGGAGGAGGTGGACGAAGGCTGCGTGATAGAGAAAAAGAGAGATAGAAGAGCGGAAGGATCGGGGGAGCGGGGTACAACCCCTTGACATCTGTAATTAAATGAAAACAAAAAGAAAGTAATCGTACGCTCTCGAGGGTCGAGTCAAGGCAGCGAAATGAGAGAATCTGATAGGGAAGCGAGACAATGCCCTCTTGCCAGCCTGAGAATGAAATGTCACCGACCGGATACGGACCAGCGATTTGTTTGGATCGCTGTTCTTCCGGGTCGTCTTTATATACATATATATGTATATACACACACACATACACTGGCTTCGTTTCTCATTCGCAGAGCGAGATGATCTCTATCGTTTCCAAATAGAACACCATTTCTCTGACTTTTGTTTCAGTGGAATGTTCAGCGCGTACCAAACGCTTCTTTAAAAATAAGCGTTACTATTGTTTCGGAGTATTATTACACATTTGAAATACCGCGCATCAATGATGTTCCATTTTGGGAACACGAGCACATTAAGAAAAAAAAAATTGCATTCTCGTGAATCCATTCTACTTGATTCGTCGTACTTTAAAGTGCCACAGGGCTACAGTGTTCGATGTGTTACTGACAGTGACGTATCGCTTTGAAATCGTCTTGGGCACCCTCGGTCTTAATATCGCGGGGTTGCGTCCCTGCGCGTATCGGCATCGGGAAATGTTACCGAAAAACATCACAAAGCGATCTGCTCGACGATATCAGTCCGACGCCTAGCAATATGCCATCAAATCCCCGTAACCATCAATATCTTTTCTTTTCCGTTGAAGAATCACACGCGATTTCCTCCCCTCACCCGCTCGAGAACGTTATACTACAATTCCTTCCGGTAAATCGCACAATTATTGAAAACGCATTTTGATTCTCTCGCTGCGAGGAACGTGAATAAAACGCTCCGAACTCTCGAGACAACTTTTGGATTTTGTTTTGCGCAAAGAATCGATTTGCCGAAGAAGCAAGTGAAATTTATACGAAATAATGTACGAGACATCTAATCCAAAGAAATCGAAAAAAAAAAAAAAAAAACGAGAACGGTATTTTTTCGACGAAATCTTCGATAAAGAAACGGGAATAATTCGAACGGCGGGTCGAGATAGATACATTATGCAACGTCCAATCTCGCGGGTGATTTCCCTCCAATCGGAAGAGGGCAATCAGCCCTGTTTAAATACTCAGCGGCGAGCTCGAGAGGGCCAATAAAAACTCACTTCGCGGATTGGGTAATAAAGCTCCAATCAACGGCTTAATTATTCGATTACGGCCGAGAGCGGGCAGGTGGGTCGATGGTAGATCAGGGACGGAAAGGTCGACGAGGCGAGAGATTCAGGTCGACGGAATTTCCGTCGGGCTTATGGAATCGAAGATAATTAGAAATAAATAGTAACGAATCACACAGTTTCGACCTCTCTTTCCCAATGGGTAACTGCGTCTTATTGCTTTAATTAAAACAAGGGATGGAGCAAGGCGGGATTCGCCGTACGTAAGACTCTACAGTGGAAGTCTTACTTAGGCGCCTCGTCCATTTCCGTTTCTTCTGCTTCTACTTCTTCTGATAGGATTGAGCGGTACTTCGAGCGTAAATTGGAAACAACGGCGGCAACGGACCGAGGCGAGTCCCGTCTCGATTGAGACAAAGCAACGCGCGCGCGTTAGTTCCTATTTATTAGTTCGCCGTTTTGCTTCGTGAGGCGTATCGGCGTTTCTCCCCGGCCGTTTCTCTATTAAACTCTCAAGAAATAAACTCGCGCAGACACACCGACAATTGGCAGAAATTGTTAGTAAGTATCTCAATATAATTTGCACGAGAGCGAACGTAATAATTATTTTAGATGAGATTTATTGCTAATTTCAATGACAAGACGAGAAATCGTTTGGCGATATTAATGCGGAGTTTAATGACCGGTGGTATTCGACAGGACGAAAGGCACGGGAAATATTATCGCGACACGACCGAGAAGACGAATCGCCCTTCGTTGGAACTTTATTAAATCCATGTTCGGCGAGCGCAGACACGATCGCTCGAAGCGGACCGTTAATATGTTCAACGATTTTTATACCCGTGCTCGTGCGGAGGGATATATCGGTGGCTTTAATGCGACATTAAATTTTCACAGCCAGTGTCGGGCCCAAGTAATATCGGCGCCGCCTGTATTGAAATTCGTATTTAATGCGCGATCACTCGCTTTCTCTTTAATGAATATCCTTTCGATATATTTTGTAATATTTCATATCGAATTACAACGTTGTCAATTATGAAATTATTATCCTTTGTGATTTGATAAAAACGTTGAATTTTGTTGCTTCGTTGCAACGTCGCAAGATGAATCAGTCGATGTCAAAATCTAACCTACCCTTCGCAGTACACGTGAAAGGAAAAAAAGCGCTAGCCGTCCACGACGAGGGATCGAATCGTTACGGGCGCAAGAGGTGAGTCTGCCCCGCTCTCCGTTTTATGCTTCGTTCCGTGTTTTTATTTACACCGCATTATTTACTCTCCGTATATCCCGCGAATGAACGCCCGGTATAAAGCGGTTAGAGGAGCCGCAGATATAAGCACACAAGCCGGTTCATTAGAGACATTTGAGCTTCTCGCGAGGAGAGCGGGAGAGTCTGGGAGGTGGCGGCTCTCTCTCCGACGGGGGTGGTTCGGGGCTGCGAGAGAGAAGCCACGGCGGGGTGGCTCCGAGGGACGGCGGGGCAGGGGCCTCGCGAGGGTAGTCGGGCGGAGACAGACAAAATCAACAACGAGTAACGGGAACTCCGCGATATTAATCCACTCGTCGAGTTTTCAAACTTCCTACAAAGGCACCGCACCCCTTCCACCCGCTCTCTGCTCACCTTTGCCGACCTACGTCGCCCACTCACCCCGTAGCTATTTCCGCGCAACTGCATGTTTGTAATGAAACCATAATCAATATTTTATTAGCGTCTCAGAGCGAGACGCGATACGGCTCTAATCTCGAGTCGTCTTCTCGCGCGAGTCTTCTCGTACGGCGGCGGTACGCACGGCTTTTTGGAGGAAGACTCAACTCATCTTTATGCTTAAGTATTATTTAATATATATATATATATATATATTGCGTTACTTGAGATTTTAGCCAGTAAGTACGCGTGACATCACTGCTAACGCTCGACGACGGGTGGCGTAGGTGAATCGTTAAGCTGTTAAAAGTGTCACTGACTTACCACGATTAGTCACCGCGACCAATTGACCCGATATGATCGCCCGGAGTATTCTTATACACGGTGGCCCGGTGTCAATTGCGACACGCGCCAACAATCCGTACGCGGACCTTCGTGATCCACTTACACACCAACGACCACGTACGAGATTACGTCACCGTCAAATGGAGCCTAATTATCGAAGACGCTCGATCGTAAAGCGTTGTATTTTTAGCCACGATATTATTGGATCACCTTCGTATTACGAGCGTAACGGGCAATAAGGAACGCAAAGTGGCGATGTTCTCTTTCGAAGAAGGGGACGCTTCGGACATACGTTTCAATTCTCAATAACAAGCAATTTTACGAACTGTTGTCAAGTTGTTTGGCAACGAGTGGACCGTTAATTTATGATAATTTGTAAAACAATCTGTTTTTTTTTCTTTTTTTAAGAATGTCTCTCTGCGTATTTACATGTTTGTTAATGAAAGACCTATTTTAAGAGCTTGTGTCTTCTTGACGAGTTATAATATTAATGAAAAAATTAACTAAACACAAGGCGGCATTATCTCGTCTTTTACCGCGATGCAAAGTACGTACGTGCTTACACGCGCTCGTGCGAGCGCGTCGTCTTCAAAAAGTTGCATTAACATATTCGCTGTCCGTATAATTAATTGTGTATCTGCGCGCGAGATGAAAATTATCATTAACGTAATGTTGCTCTTACTAATGCGAGAAAAAGCGAGAAAACATTCTGTCGCGTTCGGCGAGGTTTACCGACGGAAACTCCGAAGATAGAGGGGAGGAGGCGAGAGAGAGAAGCATGATTCTCGAATCGAATGCATTAAGATAATTAATTATAAAATCCACGAGAAACGCGGAGCGGCCGAGAACAGAAGTGGCGGTGGTAGCGGCGGTGAGAATGCCGCGATGCAAAAATATGGACGCACATCGAGTAGAGTTTCTGTTCGTGTAGTCGCCCCGTTTCTCTTTCCCGCCGTCGTGTCTCTGCTGCTTTCATTTACTCAGTTAGCCTCGTTTCGAGAGAACATAAATTAGAACGAAAATGCGGGATTTTACAAAATACTCGGCTGAGTAAATCGTCCGCAAATCGAGCTGGAATAATGCAGGGAGGGAGGAAAGAACACCGCCGAAAATACCTTGCGGTCGTATTATCCTGGATGCGCACGTAAAAATTAACGTTAATTAGTTGCGGCTTGATGACAGAGCTTTCATAGCGCGCGCGCGCTGTTGCTATCTGCAAGATTAATGAACGTAGGACGGTCGACTTATTGTGGAAAAATTACTTTCGGTTATATTCCCTCTCGTGACTCAACGTGATTGAATCAGAGACAGAAATAGCGATGATCATCGGATTGCCAATTGTATCGGCGGATGTTCATTTAGTTCTGACTATCTTACACCAAGAAGAGTGATCTGTATTAATAATTTTACACTTCGTGTAGCCGTCGTTGCGTAGTTGGCCAATCAATCAATTTAAACGCTTCGAGAACAATAAGGAAGAAATTCTCTTTCAATTTACGATATCCGGCACTTGTCTACTTTGTATCTAACGATGTCGAAATAACTTAAACAATATCTATACACGATATATATATATATCAATTTGTATATGAATATATCAATTTGTATATGTGCGTTTATATTTGTCTTCTCACAATTGGAACAAATAATTATTAATATTTTATATTTGAAAGAAATGTAGAGCGTTTTCACTAGTATTTTTTTTTTGTTATCGACGACGTTCGCCTGCAAAAGGCGAAGCCATTGATTACTTTGGGGCGTAATGTTAATCTGAAGGAAATGAACGCGAATGACCTGCAGTTCGTTGCCGGATCGAAAGTCGTCGTTGTAGCTCTCGCAGACTCCTTAAGACCCGTTCGCTCGTAAATTTCTCCTCGTTTGCCAAAGGGTTAATGCGTCTGACTGTATCCCAGGAGGAAATCTTGAAATGCAATATTCTACAATATTCACTGACGAGAGAACGAAGGTCGGAGGAGCGGTGGGAGCGGCGGTAAAGACGACGGATGGCGAAAGGGAAGGAAAGAGGAGAGGGACTTGGACTTTTACCACGGCTCAATATTGGTACTCCGACAGCGTCTTCCTTCGCTCACTTCCTCTCAATCTTCTTCTCCTCGCGCTCGTTCTCCGTCTTGCTCTCGCACTATTTCTTCCACTCTCTCTCTCTCTCTCTCTCGGAGGAAGTTACTTGACAACTGTTATTTGCATTTCTATCCTATTGAAGAAAATATCTAATAAAGTTTCGCGAGCGGCGCCATCTTGAGGGAGACCAGCTTCTC
>QVOB01000292.1:0-10864 GCA_014839585.1 Pseudomyrmex concolor | reverse complement strand
GATATATATAGTACCCTCTGCAGTACATAAAATTAGAAAATAAAAAAAGTTAAGTTATAAAAACGTCGATTTACAGGTCTCTATAGTCGATACCCTCTTAAATACTTATATCTTTGAAACCACTAGAGATTTTTTTCAACTTGTTTTTTTTCTATCAAACGCAGAATCGTTTAAACCTCAAATTAAAAAAAAAAAAAAGAAATTTTAAAAATATGGATTTTTCGAGGAGATATTCGATCTTAAAATCACGTGAATCTGACAGACCCGGTTTGGACAACTTGTAGGTCATTTTTTAGGTCTGGCCTTAAAGGATTAATCGTCGGTTATTAATCGTCATACTTTATTTGTAAATTTGATACAGAGTTATATAGACCATAATATATAACGTTAATCACAGTCCATGATCTTTATATTTTGAATTTATTAATTTAACCAAGTGGAAGACAAAACTAATTAAATTATATCACTGATAATCGTTACCTGTAGTTAAACATTAGGCGAAATTACTTAAATCGTGAATGATACGACCGGCAATCGTAACAAAATATTAAGTACATATTATACAATATTCAAGTCAACGACGTATAACTTGCCATCAGTTGCCAAACGAATAAAAAAGTCATCTGGCTAACACCGCGAATTAAGATGCAAAAAACTTACAATTAGTTTACACAAGCTCAAATGTTTTAATAAAAAATAATTTTACAAGTTCGAAAATTAAAGAGTTTAAAATTGGTCAATGCATTTTTAAAAATAGAAATTTATAAAAACTAATCTGATCTCAAAAGTTTCTTAATGTTAAGATTAAATTTATGAGCAAAATTCATTTATTAGTAAGTCAAAGTTTTATTTAGAAATAGCAACTAAATGAACGAGCGAGTTATAGAAATCGTAAAAAAATCCAACTGATTTTTTTGAGCCCGATATCAAGTGTAATGAAACGGTAATGAAACGTTCTCCGCATGTGAATTAATCGTAAACACACTACTTATGCGCCGCGATGCTGAGAATCTTTGACATATGCGAGATATTTTTATCTAAATAATATAATTAATTTATACATTGATGCGCTTAGTACAACGAAAGGCGTACGAGAAAAGCGTTTACGATATATCTATCGACGGTTTCATATCGTTGATATTAGCGCAATATTATGCGTGCGTGTATCGGAAGGTAGATCCGTTAGATAAACTCGAGCGGAGAAAGGAAGAAAGAAAAAAGGAAAATAGAGCTCGCGCCGAGATTAATGAAGCCGACCGATCGTTTGCGCGAGAATAGGTCGAGGTTCTCAACACTTTCACCGAATAATACGTCGACACGTAACGACCGCTAATTGCTTCTCGTAATTTTAATTAATCTGCGTTGCATACATACAAGGCGTGATGCCGACAGAAAGACGGAAATCCTTGTAGCGACGCTATAGAAAAGGCGTGAATAAGTGATAAATCCACGCGCGTCTTCTGCGAAGATTTATTTCTCGCTACATTCTTGGAGTAAACAAGCTGCTGTAGTCTTACATAATGTCTTCCGATATTTCATTGCGATTGCGCATAACATTGATATCATTGCGCGAGATCGCGCGCGTATTATTAATTATAACATTTTTCATCTGTCTTACAATCAATAGAATTACATGTTCGAGTAAAGTTTTATTGTTGAGACGCTAATTTCATACACCGTTCTTTTTTAATACCTGTACTATTTTTTATCATTATATAACATAAACCCTCTGACAAATTGACAAATAACACTCTTACAACACAATCATAAACACAATTTATACTAAGCCTTCGATAAGTCCATCGGCTGCCGTAGAAAACGATTAACCGGATAGATTTTCAAAATGTAAACAAGCGTGTCAGAAAAAGAGTTTTATTGTAGCACGTCTCTCATGAAACGCTAAATCATGGATTCTCTTGCAAGAAACAATAGCAAGAAAAAAGAGCGAAATGGTTGGCAAAATCGTTTCGCGAAAACGCGCGGCGGAGACCTTTCTTCTCTCTTATTTCTTTCTATTTTGCGAAGATCCCACGCGAGTATCTTACATACGATTTCTTAATTCTTCTAAGATCTCATTAGTTTCGAAAATCCTTCTCACAAAAAATCGTATATTTTTTCAATCTACGCAACACATTGATAGACGAAATTATAATCCAGAAATTATCATTACTATCATTTGAAACGTATCTATCACTTTATCACATTGTTATCTTTAATACGAGACGATATGTACTTTAGCTATATTTTAACATAAGAAACTCGATTTATTTGATTATAAAAATGTTCTAAATTTCAAAACTATTAGCATCATTTACCATTTTCCGAAATAACTTTATTATTAAAATATCATACTGACAAATAGAGATTTTATTGAGAAAAATTAAAAAATGTTAAAACACAAAATAAAAAATAGATTTAAATGGATAGATTAAAAATCGATAGATTGAGAATAATAATATTCGAAATTATAATAAAATAGCTATATATATATACGGATTATATAATCGTTTAAACAGCCGATTGAATTTTAAACTGTTCGATGCGAATCGATTTCCGATGTCAATTGTTGATAATATACGTGGGTTACCGGATCACACCCGCAACAGTCCACACTTATAAAGTGTCGCCGAGTAAGTTACATTATACTGCATACTTTCTTTGTTGACCTATCGCGAGAGAGGGCTGGCGCATAGGAAAGATATGAAGAAAGCGAGAAAAGCACATAGATAACATTACAAAGTTAGGTATGCTGTTTTGTATTAACTTGATGCGCGCATGTATGATGTTACGTAACAGGCTTAAGCAACGCGTTTAGCTTTGCAAGCTTTCGGAAAGACATTGAGCGGACGTTATTTGAAACAGAAGAGAGAGAGAAAGATGCTGCTCTAAAATAATTAATTTCTATTTTTTCTGTTTTTTCTTCGCAGATATCGTCACTATTTGCATAGAAATTTCTTTTGTTTACTATGAAAATCTTATCAATCAATACATTAATCGCGCGGAATGTGACACTTATGTTAAAAACTATATCATCTTGCTAATTATAAAGCAAAATTGCAAAATAAATAAATTCAATAAGTAAAATATTAATTTTTACAATATAAATATTTATTATGCGAAACAAATTAAATCATATATTTACACGATGTAAAAACGACTTAAAAGTTACTTTCAGTTTTCGATTTATTAATTATGTATTTATAATTAATTTGTAAATATTTTGTGAAGATATGTATGCAATAAACAAAAAACCACATTTCTTTAGATACCTAAAACACAAAGTATTCAAAAATTCTTTGTTTGATAATGAAGCGCACAAAACTGCTGAAACAACACTGATGCGTATGATTTTTTTTCCCTTAAACGTGCACTTCCTCGCGCTACATAATTGGGAAGTTCCCGACACAAGTACGTTCGTTTGTTCGTTCGATCGATCGATACTGCAGTAATATAACGTCCTGTACCGCGGTCTGCACAAGAACCTTGGAATTCCGCAAATTCCTGCGGTACCGTTTGACGCACCCTACGTGTACCACTCTAGACGCTCTTTCGTGAATCTTGAAGGGACAGTGGCGTAGACAAAAGGCAAGTTTCTTATCTCCTACGTAATAGCCAGGAACAATAAGATATGAATTTCCTAACTATTGAGATTCTTTTATTAGATTTATTATTATAGATAAAGTTTATTGCAGACATTGAATATCGATAAGATAACACCAATTTACTTTTGTCATAAATCTTGAGCATATATTTCTGTGTAAACATGTCTTTTGTGAGTCACTTTTTGTATTATATAACAATCGATTTCTAATCTTGATAATTTTTGTGCTATTAGCAATACGATTTTAGTTAAGTAATTAAAAGCGTGAACGATTTTCTTCAAATTGTAGTTCTTGACTTACGCTGTTGACTTGGTATACGTCGCAGCCGAACACTACGCACAATCAACTACACACATATCTCTCTACGTATATCCTTCATATCTTCTGGTGAATCGATACTCATTAGGATGCATTGGCATTCTTTCCGACCATACACACTCGAGGAAGAAACAAAAGGATAATGGTAGAATCTTTTCCTTGTACAGCTTTTAACAACCGACAAGTTTAACTATTCTGTGCATTCTCAACGTTTCGGCGTTGTGCTTCCGCCGATGAACAACAGCTGACGGTTTGTCATTTTGCGAACGATTACAGTAATGTATGCTTAATTGTCGCACTTTTCGCACGCTTAACTGTCGCGGAATTATCCCCACCAAAGACACACACATAGAAAATGTTTATCTGTTCGTGCGCGAGCCAGTGAAGCGAGCGTAATCCGAAAAGAAAGCCGAACATCTACCTCCACGAATAACTGACGCATCACGGTCCCGACTTCGCGACAATTAAGCGTGCACTACTGTATATCGGTAAATATGCCGATTAGGAAAGCAGCTTCTGACACTCTTGATTTTGACATATATTATCAAGGTCGTGGCTCTGAGTGCTCTGCAAAAGATTTTGAGTTATACTCACTGTTAGTTAAAAAGTTATTAATAAAAAATGATACTGATAGCATATTAAGGATGACATCACCGATTTCAATACTCTTGTTGTATGTTGTCACGGACATATCTCCGAGTAACACTCGAAAGGTTTTAGCCGTCTTCTTCTTAAAAACTTATGGACAAAAGAAATTTCATTGATAAACCATTGTTTCTCGATTTACCAGTATAGGGTGAAAACTCCAGTGCTCGGCGGCCACCCCCCCTCCCCAGTATTCGGCCACTTTGATTTTTAAATTCAAATAATAACTTATGACATAAGAAATGGATAAAACGCTTATTTTATATTACATTCTTATTATTCTAGTTGTGAATGAATACAAAAGTAGTTTTATCAAATTCAAACAGTAGCCGGCCGACTACCAGCGCTTTGAATACTTTTCTTTTAATACAAATATTATTATTTTTATATAAGTATTTTTATATAAAAAATATAAGTTTAATAAAAAGTTAGTTTTACAATGTGTTCACGCAGTTTATTGGTTTCTAAAATAATTTTCTTTTTTTTCATGATATCTGAAAAGTCAGGATTGTCTTAAGGCGGCCTAGAGCACTAGGGTTTCCACATCTCTAGTTTACACATAATGTATGATGTTTTAGACGTAATATGTCTTATATATAAATGTTCAGTAAAATAGATAAAAAATAACTATAAAAATTACGATAAGCTCGGAAAGTTACATGCTTACAATTAGGTAGTAGAGCGCACACAAAGACGCACAGGTGTAGACCGTTCTTGTGTGCGCTCTTCTACATAAAAAAAAAATAACAAAATTTGGGAATGTGAAAGTATCAATGGCCAAAAATACTGCTTAAAAAATATAGAAGTAGTATTCTATTCTATCTTCGCCCTTCTTACAAAGAGGTGGAACAGTGGTTTAATTATGAAACTTTTTTTGTCATAACTTTTTAGCGAACAATAAGCATTATTTAAAATCTCTTGAAGATCACTTAAGGCCACAACCTTGATAACATATGTCAAAATTAAAGTTAGTAAAGTATGTGCGTGGAATGTATTCCATCTCCTTACAGAGAAGCTCCACTATAGAAAAACTAAACACATAAGTTTATAACTATGTACACTTTTCAAGCAGTATTTTCAGCCAGTGATAACTTTCCACACCTCCAAATTTTGTTGTTATGTAGGAGAACGCCCAAAAAGACGGGCAGCATGTACTTTCCACGCTTATCGTAATATTTATAGTTAATTTTTGTTTATTCTATACTAAACATACTTTCTCCTCTGCTTATGGAGCGGAGCGAGGTCTATAATTGTTCTGTTCCACATGTGTTTTCAACTTTCCACGCGAAGCGAGACCCACACCTTAATCTGCTTAGGGATGAGGTCTACAATTATATTGCACATACATAGGTTTCCGACTTTACAATTACTTCTATGTATGAAAACTTTTCTTTTATTGTCATATCATTTTTTGTTAATAATTTTTTAACAAACAATGAGCATTACTTAAAATCTTTTAAAGATTACTATAGACCATGACCTTGATAACATATGTCAAATTCAGGGTCGGTTGCTCCTCGGCATATTTACTTCACAACTTCACAGCATGTTCGAAACAAACATTGCGCAAAATACTTTTTGTACTTTATTACATAACAAATTGTCGACATGATAAACCGATTCATCGATGTACATATATAGAGTAAGTCTGATAAAATGGTCAGTAAATTTTTCTCGAAAAATGATTTGAGATAAAGTAAAACATCAATTATCAAAATTGTAAAATATTAAGGGGGACATACTTTGGTGACCTTGAATAACCTTAAATATTTTTCTTCACATTATCAAAAATGTTTTTGTTTTTTTTACTGGAAAGGAATATTTTTGAGTCACTCTGTCGATAGAACTCAATGAATTTAACTTATATTAAAGTATTTTTCTGTGCAATAGTCACTCTGGACAAATAAAATTTTAATCACTCATGTCTGTGCAATGACGACTATGGACAATCGGGATCTGCGCAAAAATGTTTTGTGCAAACGGGATCTGTGCAACCATCGATCCCCAAAAAAATCTGTGCTATTGGTGTCCTGCCATAAATGTTTAGTACTGGCAGTTGAAACGCAGATTACCTTGTGCATTAAAGTATTTTTCGAAAACTCAACCGTTGAGATGTAAATACAATTAGTCAAAATAAAAAATATTTAAAAAATCATTTTACTATTACAATAAGTGTTCAAAATGTTTACTATGTCCAGATGCACGTAATCTTCGTGGAAAGCTTGGAAAAAGAAGAGTAAAAAAGCTAGCTTATCTTCAACATCCTATCACTCTAATAAACATGATAAAAAAATAAAAAATAATTGTTGCAAAATACCGTTCAAAGTTAGAAAAAATCTCAATAAGCTTTCCATAAGTCTGGAATAACATAGTGAACATTTTGAACACTTATATTGTAATAGTAAAAAGATTTTTTCACTATTTTTTATTTTAACTAATTTTATTTACATCTCAACTGGATTTCTCTCGTGTCTTCTCCTTTCGAAACAACTTGAAACGCGGCGGTCGGCTCTTCTCGTCGTGCTGTTCTCGTTTGATAAAAAAAAAAAAAAAAAACTAAAAAAAAAAAAAAAAAAAAAAAGATTGGTAATGTGAACAAAATTGTTAAAGATCATTCAAGATCACTATAGTATGTCATCAAATGACGTCAGCAGTGACGATTGATTAGGCAGAAAGAAGCGTTGAAGAACTACTGTACTAACCCTGCATTAGCTTAATGACCGCGAATGCAGGTGATCTACGATTGTATCGCCATCATACACAAAGAGATAATAATGGTTCGCATCGACCGTACGAAAATACAAGATAGAAAAAATCTGACTTGTCTTAAGTCAGAATTTGAAAAAGAAACTAAAGCAGAAGAAGATGTAAAAAAGAACGCGCGAATATGTAAAGACTTATCTATATAAGTAATACATAATTCAAATATATATTGACCATAATACATACAATATAAAACGAGAATTTCGTTTTATGCTCGATCAATTAATAATTCAATGCTTGTAACAGTTCGATGCGATGTTCGTTTCGGTAGCAATTAATCGGTCTATAAACTACATAGCTGCGTGCACATTCTGTAATTATATACGAGAAATACCATTTATCGCGTTCTGACAACACGATAAAACCAATTTCTATTATACTTAAAAAAACAACAATCACTTACGGTCTTCTATTCATCGATCTTATTTCGAGTTCGATAATTATTTGAAGACAATTTGGGATTGAAGATTTGTGATAAATAATACATATATCGCCGCGAAAATCGTTAAGTGATGTGCAAACTTACAATTTCCGAAATAAACGAAATGGGAGAGATTCAATTAAGTCTAAAACTAAATTGCGCGGACAACAAATCGGTAAGCAAAATTAATCGACAAAATTAATCAGTATTGGGATTCAGTTAAATTAGCATTTAAAGAACCTAGTGCGCCTTTTAAGACCAAGGGCGGCATGGAAATTCATTAAAAGCAGAATTAATAACTCCACGTCTATCAGTTTAGTATAATTTCTTTTATATTGCTCTATCCTCTTAAGCAGAGAAGAAAAATCTTTATGTGCTCGTGCGTTCCATCTTCCACACTTTTCTTCGTTCTTCTTATATCTCTTTCCGCTTCGGTCTCTTCTTCAGATTCGAGAGAAATCATATTTCCTTTCTATTTAACTTCTTTTTAACTTTAGTCAATGTAAATAATTATTAATGTGATGGTGATTTAGCGATACACAAATATCAATACAGGAAACATAAATCATATAATTATTATTTTTTCTCATACTAATTGTCATATCAACCAAATTATTTTTACGTGATAAATTTCTCGACAAGCAAACATTAAAGCTGATTTTCTTTTTTATATCGTGCATTTTCACTTTCTACTTAAGATAAAAAGCGAAAGTGCAAATCAACTGTTTTTCTTTAATAAATTTCTATATAATTTCTACACAGATTCTATATTCTTGTATATTTACTACATCTAAGTAATTAAAAAATATTCAAATTTGATTTTAATGTATATTATATATAATCACCTAATGCACTATCTCAATGATTTTATTACGTTATGATAAATATTAACTATTTCATTTTTTCGAACATTTAACGTTCGTAGTTTAAAAATCTATCCATTTGTGTAAATTGTCTTTTAGAAATACGCAATTATCGATTGTCGTCTGTAATAATCGCGTTGTATAATGCATGGCCGATCGCATTCGAAATCGTAAACGTAATTGCACGTAGTTTGTAACAATGCAAGTTGTTGCGTTGTATGTATTTGCGAAGTATAACGCATTCTGCACTCTTTTTCTCAGTTTGTCTTTTGAATACAAAATTTGAATGTATTTATAAAATAAAACTAAGTGGTGTGGCAGATCAGTTATACAAAACAATTTTATATGTTGATAGAAGTAACTTTCTAATTGCGTATACAAAGTGAGTCTGATAAAAAGATTAGTTAAATTTCTTCTAACTCTTGAACGTTATTTAGCAAAAAATAATTTTTATTCTCTTTTTCTTTCACGTTTCCTTGAGTGATGTTGAAAATAAGCTAGTTTTTTCACTCTTCTCTTTTCAAGTAAGCTTTCCACAAAGACTAAAGATGTGTCTGGAATAATATAGTAAATATTTTGAGCACTTCTTGTAATAGTAAAAAAGATTTATTTCATATTTTTTATTTTGACTAATTTTATTTATATTTTGACAATGGTTAAGTTTTGAAAAAATACTTTAATATAAGTTAAGCTCATTGAGTTCTATCGACAGAGTGTCTCAAAAATACTCCTTTCCAGCCTCTCCACTCCACTCCCACATCAACAAAAACATTTTTGATGATGTGAAGAAAAATATTTAAGGTCATTCAAGGTTACCATAGTTCTTCTTAATGTTTTATAATTTTGATAATGGATGTCTTCCTATATCTCTAACCGTTTTCGAGAAAAACATGCTGACCTTTTTATCTAAACTTATCCTATATATTGCCAAGTATAATAGTAAATGTCTTGACATTTGTCTAACAATTGGACTAAATGACGATAATCTAGAAAGACAAAAAAAGTTAACTCTTACTTTTTTTAAATAAACACTGCATTTTTATTTGGGCATGAAAAAAGATCTCAACAAATATACATACATATTTGACTTAATAGTTATATTAGAACAAACTTAATTACGAAAAACACAAATTATTATAATATAATTTGATAAATAACTACATACAAATTCTTTTCTTTGTGCAAAATGCAGCTAATTAGCATAATTATGCGTTTTGTAGGAGAGCATTTATTCGCTGTTTTTCCGCTATCATGTTGCCCACGCTGTCGCGTATCTCCTACGTTCGCTATGCAAACAAACCTATTTCGTTCGCGTATCAAGCGCAAACATGCAAAATCGAGTCTCACTTTGAAAGAGTAGATAAAAAAAGACAGTGTATCTCCTATGTAGGTATACAAAACCGATTTTGTATATCTACATAGGATAATTTATAAATATCCGAAATGACGCCTAAATAGCGATAGCTGTTGTTGTAACAAGTTCTATCTTTTAGAAAAACAAATGTCAAACGCTAGCTCATTATCGCACATAGCGTTTGTATGACAGTTCGCCAAAACTTATTTATTTACAGCATCGATGACTTCCTTGTTGCTCAAAAATTTCTTTTCACTGATTCATTTTTCAAATTCAAAAAAATAGAAGTCACACGAGGTCATATCTGGTCATATTCAACAAATGAGAAGCAATTCAAAGCCGTAACGTTTAGCCATTGCAACAGTTGAGTTGCAAAAATCACTGGAGCGTAAAAACAAATCGTAGAAAATTTTTGAAAATATGGATTTGTTAAGAAAGAAATGAGCTTCAACACTCATATAATTATATATGGCAGCCGATTTCTCTGACCAATGCAACAGTTTTAAAAACAAAGTTTTTTTCCCGTTTTTTAAAGTCTATCTTCAACAGCCGTCATTTTATAAAATATTATTTGTATTATAACTCAAGTTTAATTTTTTGGTTGTTAAAAGGAATGTTTAAGCTTTAATTTGAGCCTTTTTTTTATCTCAATACGATGATTGTTTGCTGAGTTATCTGCTATTGAAAAATGTTAAAAAGTTGTGTTAAAGTTAGTGGCCCATTTTTTTGCAGATGAATGTATTTTTCTTGTAATTTTATATAGGGTAACTGCGGGATTTGAGCCGCGCCAGGTTTTATGCTGCATAGAACAGAAAAAATAGAAGAAGTGATGATAATGTGCGTGCAATTACTTTGTTATGTGCCTTTATGTTATATTAGTATTGTGTTGTGATTTCAT